>JAULAV010004394.1:0-31944 GCA_030789695.1 Scilla litardierei
CTTGAATTACCCTGATTCTCCTTTCTTTTATAGGAATGGCGGGCCAGTAGTTCAGCCACCCCTACGACGTGCATCAACTCATCCGTCGGGTTGCTCGGGGCTCTCGGAAAAGCTTCTCTGGTCATGCACTGCGCCGCACAGAGGAGGAGGCGATTCGTGCAACTGAGCCCCCGATCGGGACATTGAAGACGGTGGATGTTCTCCTGGCTGCAGGCTCTTCTTCCGTCGTGATGGGTCTGATTGATGCTCCCCTGAGCCTGACTCCGACCTCAGCCGCTGCAGGTTCTTCTCCTGCTGCGACAGGCCTGGTTGATGCTCCTGCAGACCCGGTCCTCGACAATGGGACCTCGGCTGGTCCTAAGCAGGATCCTGCCGCACCGATCGGAGGTTAGAGGCCGAAGAAGAAGCGTTCTGGCTTGGGTTCTGAGAGGCCCAAGAAGAAGAGAAAGGGAATAGCTGTCCCCTGGCGGCGCATCCCTCGTCGGCCGCCTCCAGGTCGAGCATACCCCGGTTGGGTCAGGGCAAGTACTATCTGTGTTCAGGACCGGACTTGAGGCCCCGTCTTAAGTGTCAGTTTTTACCGACTGTACTGTGGCTATCCGGTTGGTGCAGAGCTCCGCACTGCCGGGGGACCGCTCTCTCCTGGAGAGGGTCCACTCCAAGAGCCTGGTGGACTGCATGGTATGGCAGATTCAGCAGGTAGGTCTCTTTCTTCTCTCACTCACATCTTGTTTAGTTTGACCTTCTTCTCTTTCGTCTGCAGGCGTCCTCGATGGCCTAAAAGGTGCAGCGACGCTCGGAGCGAGTCGTCGAGGTCGAGGCGACACACGAGCAGGAGCATCTGAGGGCAGAGGCAGCTGATCGAGCAGTCAAAGACGCTCGCAAGGAGTTACGAACCTCACTCCACAAGGTCGCCAAGCTTACTCAGAGGTGGAGAGGTTGAAGGATGCGTTGCAGCCGCCAACATCTCTCGGGCCGCCGTCGAAAAGTCCGTTGAGGAAGCCAAGGAAGCGTTGTCCCTCATCCAGGAAGCGCACCAGAAGGAAAGGACCGAGCTTTGGTTTGAGATCGGTTCCCTATGGCGTACGGATCACAGGCAGCTTGTTGACGAAGTTGTGAGGACTTATAAGGACGTCCTAGTCCCGAGAATTGCAAAGTCCTTCTTGGATGGATTCCTGGCATACGAGGAGCAGGTTCGGCAGATGCTTCTTCGTCCCTCTGCTACTCTCGACCAGTTTTTCGGGACGAGTGACTGATCGGCCCTCGGATACACACCTGGGAGACAATTGTAGTTTTACCGCAAGCGCACGGTATAGTGACGAGCGGGTATCGAACACGAGAAGGTGGTTTTGGCTCCAATCTATCTTAGGTTGGTTCTAATACAAAGGTTTTATTGGTGGAGATGGTTATGATGTGATGTAATGATAATGGTGATGGATATCGGTGTCAGTGATAAGGATGTTGGATAAATATCGATTCAAATTCAATATAATAAAAGTGCCTAGGGCTAGGGAATCCCCACTACAGATCGTCATACATCTCTGTGAATCGTGAATCTCAATGTTACAAGACTTGAATTGAGGTGAACTAGTCGTAACTGAATAGAGAACCAAGCTCACGCTCTCTCGCTATTATCGGTCTATAGCAACATAGATTAGGGCCCACTCTCGTGCAAATCCTAACCTAAACCACTAGCATTAAGATCGACATCACCGTTCAATTGCCCCTCGAGCCCACTCTCATGAAACTCGAGTTACGATCTAGATTGTGATAGCTCGTATTCGTGCAATCTCTTGCAACCAAATATGGGTATAGATTTATAATAAAAATGCTAGCTTTGGTCCAATCTCTTGCAAACCAAGTCTAGTGAATCTCGATTATAAATCTAAATCGAATATCTAGGCATTTCCATCGATTAGAATCTAATCTCTTGCAAACTCCATATCGATGGAAATTCCTAGCTATCCGTAATAAATCAATCACAACCTAACCTCCTATTGATTCTAGCAACATATAAATTCATTCATCACAAAAATGAAATTAGATCCATAGGGTTCATCCACATGCCCTAGAACAAATATCAACCAAGCATAGCAATAACGATATAGGAATCAATAGAAAACATTGCTTGCATAGAAAGAGATATCAAATCAAAGATTCCAACAACAATAACAAAGATACTTAGCTTTCATAAAGATTTCCAATCCAAATACAAGCTTTTAGATCCAAGAGTGGGCTTAGGGCATGGTCTAACCTCTAAAAAAGTCTTCAAGAAAATAATAGAAACCCCTCTCTAATGACGGCTACAAATCCTATATATAGTCCCTACAAAACCCTAGCAAATAACCCAGAAACCCTCTGAAATTCATGCCCAAAGTCAGCTCTGGCCGCAACTTAAGTTCTGGGCCCGCGCTGACTCGGTCGAGTGAGATTCTCACTCTGGCCGAGTAGCAATTCCAGCACTGCAACGTCAACTTGCAGAAATTCTCCAGATTTTATCTGACCTCCGATTAGCGCGTTCTTGGTGGCGTTGGAACCGTCATGAAGTCTAATATCCATAAAAATATGAGAAAAATACTTTGCCTGCTGAAATGATAGCAGGTTTCAAAAGAGTGAGAGGCTATCTGAAAATCTGGACACTCGTGTCACTTGGCCGAGTAGAATTCCTCACTCGGTCGAGTGGACTTCCTACTCGGCCGAGTAGGGTCTTCTATTGTACTCCCAAAATTCCAGAGAGTCTGCTTTGATTTTCTTTAGAAGTTCTGACTCACTCAGACAAGTGGAGTTCTCTACTCGGCCGAGTGAAATTAACCACTCCGCCGAGTGCATTGCGGCACAAAGTATCTTCGTATCAGTCATACTCGGCCGAGTACGCTTCTTTGCTCAGCCGAGTGGGCTGTGTTACTCGGCCGAGTGGGCTGTTTCTGGAGTTAACTCTTCTACTCCTCGCCTCTTTGTTGATTTTACCAATCTCCTTTTTCTCCCGCTCATCATCCAGCGCTGTTAGATCCTCGATAGGCCCATGGGTGACACTCTGGTATGCGTGCAAGTCCTTTAAGCTCATTTTTCTCCCGATTGCTTCATATTTCCTGAATCCGACAAAAACAAGAAATAGTGAAAAGTAACGCAATATCGTCGAATAATCATGAAAATCACAATATGAACAATCGAAATGGCGTGAAAACATGCAGAAAAAGGTGTAAAATATGGACCGATCAAAATCTCCCAAGCTTACCTCTTACTCTTCCTCGAGGAAGATAAGTAGAGAGACGAACTCGGGAAATGAAAACAAAGGAAATGAAATAAAAGAAAAAGAATACGAAGTGGAAGGGGTCGCTAGATTATTCTCTCAGATCTAAAGCCATAAGCTACACATCACGATAACTCGAAAAATACCTATCAAATGCTATAAAGATTTCATATCTTACTTGAACATGGTACTTGCAAGCTTTTAAGAACAACAAAAGGGACTCTCTAAATTCATACAATCAATTCTTATCCACATCACACATTCATAGAATTTAATATACAAATGTTGGCGATGCACTTTTCAATCAAGAGTTATAACAGAAACATATAAGAATCACACCAAGCATGCAATAGAGAATGGAATAAGAGACATGTCATTCACATTTTCATATCAATTCATAAGAAATCTCCATAGCTAATAATTCGCTAAGTCTCCGTACTATCAAACTTCCACATTTGTGCACCTCTCCACTCTAATGTCGCACTCACTCATATGGTCAAGTGAATTCACCCCCCAAGCTTAGCTTGAGGCATCGCATCTCAAGGGATATGACAGTGGAAAATAGGATTTTTGCCTTCGGTTTACCAAGTATTTTGTGGCTCCAATAATGAGATAGAGAAATATCTTTCTTTTTCTTTTTCTTTTTGAACTTTTTGTTTCTCATTTTTTTTCTTTTTGGATTTTTGTAGGAGCTACATGATTTGTATTTTTGGTTTTTGGCTCCTTTTTGGCTTTTTGTACTTTTGGAGCTAACTTTTTCTTTTGTAGGGATTTTTGGGAAATAGATGCCATGTAAGTAGCTTTAGGAGGTGAACTCAAGTGATATGTAGAGAATAAAAGATATTTGTGGAGAAAGAAATAATGTAACGCTCGGTTCACTCTAAGATGTGCACGAACGGTTCAATAAGATAATACTTCATCTAAAACTCATATATAAGCACAGATATTCTTAATCATTTCAACGAACAGTGAAGTCAAGCAGTAAATTTTACAATCATATCAGGCATGCAACAGAAGGTGAATAAGACAATAAAACTAATGCTTTAGATATACTAATGATGCGTGAATCTTGGTGCATTTCCAATAAAAGCATACTAAACACTAATCCATACATTCAGCCTCAATTAATATCATGCATTCATATAGATGAATCATCAAAAGAATATATAAGCAAGCACATGGATAGCAGGACTATGAGATACTCTAAGTAGCATGGCAAGGAATAATTAGTATCGTGATGGTTGCGAAGGCAGTAAGAGATATCATCATAAGGAACATATCTAGCAAAAGAAGGAAAAGAAAATAAGGAAATAAAAATAAAAGAGATGAAAGAAAAGGAAAACAAGCACACAATATGATGCATGAACACATATAAAAGGAAAATAAGATGGAAAAATCAAAAAGATGATGCAAAAATTTTGAAAAATTCTAAAAACCCTAAAAATAGAGTAAAAGTATAACTAAATGGCATGGAAATGCACTCCCCCAAGCTTAAACTTCACATTGTCCTCAATATGATCATAATGGAAGAATACGAGGAATAATGATAAATATGGGTGGAATGAAAAATGATGAAATGAATGACATGAAACCCTAATGCAACTACATGCACATACAATGATACATGAGAGCGCCTTCCTCCAAGCTTATACCAAACAATCCTATTCAAATGACTCGATCAATAAAATCACGACTTTGCAAAGCGTGATCAAGTCAAATGAATAGGAAAGTAAGTTTATCATGAAAGAAGTGCTCGATGGATGGTGAGCAAAAAGTTTGCACATATCGAAATGTGGAGGGGATAGAAATTAATATATATAATGGGTTTGGGGTGTAAAAGAGTTTTGTTGCCGTCATATGAGGTGATTCTTATTCTGAACTAACAAATCAAGCAAATCTATACGATCCTCTCGCTGTCGAGAGGATCCGTGTTTATTGAAAGCATAAAATTTTACGCTATTGCTACACTACTGGATTGATATTACCTATATCAAAAGGCGGATCCAGTATCTTTGTCAATGCAGGCAACTGCTCCAACTGCTCCTTCCGTGGCTCTGCCAGGCGCGTGTGTTCACGAACACCAACGAACTCCAGCAATGCATCATCCAACATTCCCATAAGGACTGCATATGTATCCTGCATAGAATAGGATGCATCAGTTCGCTGCAAAAATTTCACCCTCATAATAAAAGTATTCCAAAGAGGATCGTCTATAGAAATATATGAAATAAATAGTGGTGGACGATACTTCCCTGGAAATAATTAAATATTCTCTTGTGCTTTGATAGCTATCTCTGTGGTTTCCTCTCTCAGCTGCTCAGGTAACTCTGGATCATAGGTGTGGACCTCCTTGACAGGTTCGTTTAGATATGACACGTCCAAGCATACCTCCGATCCATAATCGTACGTGTGCTGCAAAAGGTACGACATGTCAAAAATATCTGAATCAAAATAAATATTAAATGGAATACATGATTCAGAAATGGAATGGGTAAAAATATCTCCCTGAGTGGGAGCAGTAAGCTCTATAGGATAGTCCTCGACGTCAGTGGAAGGATGAGGTGGCTGTGGAAGCTCTATTGGATGAAGGTAATGCTTGGGATCCTAATGAATAGATGTGTCCGCGTCCCGATGCCTCGTCGATAAGCTCTGGCTCCGTGTGTAAGGCCTCCTCAAAAGCATGCTTCGGCTCCGCGAGGTAAATAACCTCAATGTCTCTTCATCTGAATCATCTTCGTCCATCCACTCATCGTATGGACTAGCTGTATCGGTGGGTGGGAGAGTGACGAAATAAAACCTGGCTCTGCAGCAACACGTCCCGAGTGCTCATCGCAATTCTCTCATTAGAAGTGGATGCATCCATGCCTGGTACCGTTGTCTCCTCAGAGGTGGAAGCATCAATGTCCTTAGCCTGCCGTCCAAGAATCTCATCTAGGTATGCATAAAAATATGTGGTTCATATGATCACAGCCTCAACGGAAGGTAGAGGTGGCTGCAGAAGCCCAACTACAGGTGGGCAAGAATCTGGATTTATCTGAATGAAGTCACCCTTGTCCCAAAGTGCTGCCTCCCCAATGTAATGCTCTGGCTCTGCATGGGACGCCTCCTCATCAACATGCTCTGGCTCGACAGGGTGCTCTTTTGCCTTTTCATCAACTATCTATGTAGGCTCTCTCTGGAATAGTGATACTGGCTGCTCATGTGTGTCAACTTGTGGGGATGTATCATGTGGAGGAGAATGCCTGCAAGCAATCCAAAAATAAAGTCCATTCCTCTCAAGACTGATATGGACGTCCTCCTCTATTGTTCATGCAGCCGAAACATGGTTCATAACAAAATCTGCAAATCGTCGCTCAAATGCATCACCTGCTGTAAAGCTCTCTGAACCGGTGAACATCACTGACTCCAAGAGGCCCTCCAATAAGTTTTGAAATGTTTCCTCCTCTGGCAGCTCATATGACTCAAATTCGCCATCAACCTGTAGTGCAAGAATCCCAACTAGGAGCGTATCAAAATCTGTGATCCACATTGTATAATCCATAACACCTTATCAACAAAGATAAATACTTGGAGAAAAATATCAGTGGCACAAAAGAATATAGAAATGATAATAATAGTGGTGGTGATGAAAATTTCTCTCTTTTTTCGTAGCCTTATCAACCTAATTGTGACAAATTGGCACCCAACGGGAAACACCTCCCCGGCAACTGTGCCTAAAACTTAATCGGCCCCCGGATACACACCCGGGAGACAATTGTAGTTTTACCGCAAGCACACGGTGTAGTGGCGAGCGGGTATCGAACACGAGGAGATGGTGTTGGCTGCAATCTATCTTAGGTTGGTTCTACTGCGAAGGTTTTATTTGTGGAGATGGTTATGATGTGATGTAATGACAATGGTGATGGATGTCGGTGTCGGTGATAAGGATGTTGGATAAATATCGATTCAAATTCAATATAATAAAAATGTCTAGGGATAGGGAATCCCCATAACGGATCGTCATGCATCTCTGTGAATCGTGGATCTCAATGTTACAAGACTTGAATTGAGGTGAACTAGTCGTAACTGAATAGAGAACCAAGCTCATGCTCTCGCGCTATTACCGGTCTATAGCAACCTAGATTAGGGTCCACTCTCATGCAAACCCTAACATAAGCCACTAGCATTAAGATCGACATCACTATTCAATCGCCCCTCGAGCCCACTCTCGTTCAAACTCGAGTTACGATCTAGATTGTGATAGCTCGTATTCGTCCAATCTCTTGCAAACGAATATGGGTATAGATTATAATAAAAATGTTAGCTTTGGTCCAATCTCTTGCAAACCAAGTCTAGTGAATCTCGATTATAAATCTAAATCGAATATCTAGGCCTTCCCATCGATTAGAATCCAATCTCTTGCAAAGTCCATATCGATGGAAATTCCTAGCTATCCGTAATAAATCAATCACAACCTAACCTCCTATCGATTATAGCAACATATAAATTCATTCATCACAAATCTGAAATTAGATCCATAGGATTCATCCCCATGCCCTAGAAAAAATATCAACCAAGCATAGCAATAACGATATAGGAATCAATAGAAAACATTGCTTGCATATAAAGAGATATCAAATAAAAGATTCCAATAACAATAACAAAGATACTTAGCTTTCATGAAGATTTCCAATCCAAATACAAGCTTTTAGATCCAAGAGGGGGCCTAGGACATGGCCTAACCTCTAAAAAAGTCTTCAAGAAATGTTACGACCTAAAGATCGTGGTAGTCCGACCTTCCACCCTAAACCACCGAATTACCTCGTCGGCACGCCCCTTTCCCCCCGAAGGGACGGCCAACCCCACAATGGGGCGCTCTACGCCCGACCTTCAGAGGCCTGCAAGGCGCCATACCGACCCTAGAGTCCGACACGACAGGGAGATGGGCGCCCCCTGCCTTGGCCGCTGATAGGGGCGCTCCCCGACACAATCCCAGTGGGACACGCATCATTCCGCCCCCAGTTCGCCAGGACCAGCGCGCAAAATGTGCATCCGGGCCGCCCAGCCTCAGCCCGGGCCGGACCGTCGACCCGTTTCGGGCCCTGCCCCTGGGATGCGCTCCGACGGATATTTGGCACATCGGACATGATAAATAACCTAGTACACGGACACTACTGACACTTACGCCACCTGACCATCTGACAAAGCACCACATGGCCGCTACACCCCCTGACACTTAATGCTTTCGGCCCAGACACTCTGACAAAAGCGCCCATGGTTGCTGCGCCGTCTGACAAAAGCGTGGCTGACACTCCTGTTTCTGACATCCTCATCCGAAGCTTCCGCTGACACCTGGCCCAGCTCAGCACATCGAGTCAGCATGCTAGGTCAGCCCACCTAACCACCTCCCGTCAGGTATAAATACCCCTTCACCTCCAATGGTGAAGGGGTTGGCAAATTCACTCTCAATCTTATCACTCACACACAAGAGCAAAGTTTGTCCATATCTTTGTTCTTACACTCATAGCTCGTCACGTACGGTCGGCTCACCCTCAGTCCGACCTGCGTGCCTAGCCCCCGCTTTAAGTCCTATTACTGACTTAGGCATCTGGGAGGCTAAGGGTTAGACCCCAACCTGGCCTTTCTGACGAGTTGCTCCTTATGCAGGTTAGCTCGTCATCCCCGGTCGTGCTCGCCCTCGCCCTAAGCAGTACAGCCCCTCCATCATACCCTACTGGATTCGACACCGTTCAGCCTCCGCAGCAAGTTTAGCCTCATCACCCCAATAATCACCGGTTAAATAGCCTACCATAATCCTGGCATTAGCATAACCACCGTGTCCTTGGTTTCCCATAATACAAATTCATTGTACGCGAGTTTTACCCCGTAACAATTGACGCCGTCTGTGGGAACGAAGGGTCACACCCATGTCAGATCCCATTCCAATCGACCGAAACCTTAACCACGGCAAGAACCCTATGGATCAAGAATCAAACTCTCATCACATGACTCCTGCGACTAATCCACCCCCAGAGGTGGACGCCGAAACGGTCCAGGCCTTGGCCCGAGCGGTGCAGCAGAGCTTCGATGACTTTGCCAAGATGATGGCGGGTTTCACAACGGCTAGAGCCGAGGTACCCCCAGGCCCCTCTGAGCCCCCGAACGTGAGTCGGAATCTTCACCCTCAGTTCGTCGAAGAAATGGGGGACAAAGTGCTCGCCGAGGAGATTGCGGCCCAACGAAGCTCTTGGAGGAAGAAATAGAGATCGGGCGATTGCGAAGGCGCCAGGAGGAAGCGGTGCCGCACAGAGGCATCTAGATGAAGCGACCAAAGCCGCCCGGCAAGCCCTCCTCGACGAAGAGACTGCCCAACGCCAGCTCTGCTTCATTATCGCGGAACGCGAAAGGCTCTGGAGGGAGACTGAGGAGAACTGGGAGATCCCGGAGGTGTCGGCGACAGGCCGGTGACACCTGAACGATCGCAGCCTGCCGCTCGCCAGGTCCCCACCCCGAGGGCGAAGTCCGCCCCACCGGCTTCTGTCCCCAGATCATCTAGACGAGGAAGTCGTCCGTCAGCAACTTCGCTTCCTCGCCGTAGAGCGCGAAAGGCTCCTAAAGGAGAATCAGGAGTGGAGAGAGATCCTGGAGGTGAGACTGTAGGTCGGTGGTATTGGAATGACCGTAGCCCACCGCCCGTCGAGTCCCCAGCACATGGAAGGAGTCCATCCCGGCGACCGCTTCGCTATTCCCCGGGGCATGATGACCGTTAGTAACCGAGGCGGGACCGGAGCGAAACCCCAGAATGGCAGAGAGGGCGCACGCCAGTGCACCCCGCCTATCTTGAGGAGGCCACGCCATTGGCACGGTGGATCACGTCGGCCCAACACCCGTCCGACTATAGATGCTGCGAGGAGTGTTGAGTATTGATTCCCCGGATTTGGTTTTGGATGATGAGCAAACATAAATATCGTATACTAACTATTTGCGAGCGCAGTTATGGAGATTGTCGCCAAAAGAATGCGTACATCAAAAGCAACGTCTCAAGACTTCTCAATACGCGTGATCATGTGCCTGAAGCTTCGTTGAAGCTCAAGGACCATTATTGAAGTCAAGAATGAAGATTGAAGCTTTGAAGACGGTTCGTCATGTATTATTTATTGTCTTCTAGCTTCATAGAATAGAATGTTAAGCCTTGAGTAGGACTTACATTATAATCTTCATTTCGCTCATATCTTAGAGCTAGGATTATCATAAAAGCCATTAGAAACTTTCCCGAAGCCTATCGCTTATTCCCTCGGCTTCTAGTGCATGTTAGTTGGTTCAAGTAGAAGAATCAACCGACTAGATGACGATCTAGTCGGTCAGCAATTCCTATTGAACCGACTAGAATGCATTGCTCATTTCAGCTCATTCCATGTTGATCAATTAGTCGGTCAAAGAAGGTTCACCGACCGACTAGATGACGATCTAGTCGGTTAGAATACCTTCTCAGACCGACTAGCTATCATTGCCTGATTTCAGCCTGAGCTACTGTTTACAGTTAGTCGGTCAAAGCTCAACGACCGACCGACTAGTTGAGAAACTAGTCAGTTGGAAGTTGTTCTTAAACCGACTAGCTGTCTTTGTTTCCAGCCTATTGTTTTTCTCTCTTAGTCGGTCAAAGAACACTCACCGACCGACTAGATGATGATCTAGTCGGTTGGCAAGTCTTCTTAGACCGACTAGTTCATATTGCTTGGAACTTCATCTTTTGGCTGTCGAGCTGTTAGTCGGTTCATGTTGAATCACCGACCGACTAGTTGATGAACTAGTCTGTCAGTGATCCTTCTTTGACCGACTAGTCTGCTTCAGAATAGAGCCGTTGGAGCTTTAATTGAAACGTTTTTCTCTCTCTCTTTCCTCTATCCTATATATACTTAGAGGGGTTCTTTCCTAGTATTCAAGGCTGCCATTTTAGAGGTTTAGAGAAATCAAAGAGAAGCTTTCAACTCTCATTTTCCAAGCTCTCTCATTCTCACAAGAATCTCTCCATCACTCTTTGAGCCAAATTCCTCAAGAGAGACTCTCCATTGTGAGCCTTCCAAGCCAAGGGCTTGATTCAAGGTCACCAACTCCACCCTAGGCTTCCATTGCTGGTCAACATCTTGGAGCTAGGGTTTGGTGCCTTCTTCTTCCTCAAAGTTCCTCCTTGCCCTAATTTGGTAAGTTATACTCAAGGCATAGGATTTTGTGGTAAGTGTTTCATATTTCATTTCAATTGATATTGCAAATTGTGTCTCTCAGTTGTGAGAGAGTGTGTGATCCCGGGTTGTGGGAGTCACATTTACTTTGTGTATGATTTGGTCTTGTGCAGGTTTTTCACAAGAATTTCATAGCGCAAAATCTTGAGTTAGGGTATCTAACTCAAGTATCCGGAGGGGATCCGGGTGGTTGGGACGTAGGATCACCGGGAACAAGTCAGGGAGACTTGGGTGGATCCGAACCCGTTACATACTTTGTTTGCGTTTGTCTATTTCTTGTTGATTGTTGTTTATTCCGCATTGTCGTTTGTTTATTGCACAATAGTTAGGAATAACTCTCTTAATTATTTTAAGTACTATTCACCCCCCCCCCCCCTCTAGTACGTCTGCAGTAGCTTTACAGGGCACTACAAGGAGGCGACGGCCCAATGCCCGCCCTCTTAAAGACTCCGGGGCAAGACCAATCCTCGCCACCCAAACCAGAGAAGGGCACGGGCCGAGCTACGCGCTCGCTCCCTCCTTCCAGACGCTGGGGCGGGGCCAACCCTTGTCTCTTAAACCATGGAAGGGCACGGGCCGAGCTACACGCTCGCTCCCGTCCCCATCAAAATACGGGGCAGGTCTGACGAGTTTCGATCGCCCGAGCTAAAGAGGAGCGCGGACTAAGATACCCCCCGCTCACCATCCTACCGATCGGACCCAAGATCCTTGAAAACTCGAACCTTGGGAAAAGGACAAGGGCACACAGATCGAGGCAGGCCCCTCATAGGCCAAGAACCAGTGGTCAACGCCGGATCCCAATAAAGCATGCCCCCGATGCGACTCGTCGTAACAAAAGGACGCTCTGGAGACGCGCCATTAACGACGACACACCCTCCGAGAGGCAAGGTCTGACGAATCATGTCCAACGCTACCTGTCAAAGACGGTTTTGAAGGGCGTGACTTTGAGGGTCCTATTGATGATGCCAGCTCATCGCATTAACTAGGCAGGAACCGTTAGCCTTCACAGTCTATAAATACCCCCCACGTCCCCTCGCGAAAAGGGAAAAAGGGGGAGTGAGCAAGTAAGCTGCAACCCGTCACCCACGAGGATTGAGACGGGGCAAGATACCCCGACAGGTCGATCTTCCCTACAGACGACTTACTGTCTCCAGAACAGCCCGCCGCTGGCCCAACCGTGGGGAAGGCCACCGATCACGGGCGAACCGCCCCCATCTAATGGGCTACTCCTCTTGCACATGGGACGGCCCGCCTTCAACCCCTCGACACCACTTGGACAACTTGAGACAGGGGAGTTAGAGGGCATGCAGCGGACCGTTCCCCTCTTCCGACGTCTGACACGCGCTGACGCTCAAAGTCGCCGGTTGGGGGGATGGGACAGCCCCGCCAAATCGCCCCACCGGGTATAGAAGCCTCCACTGGCCCGCCTCTGGATGCACCTCCCGTCGATGGGCTATTCCTCTTACATGAGGGGCGCCCTGTCTTCCACTCCTCGACTTCTCCTAGACGACTTGCGACAGGGGAAGAAGAGGACCTGCGGCGGACCGTCGCTCCCCATCCGCACCTACTCCACGACGACTCCAACCGGCAGAAAGGCAAGAGCCCCACCAGACAGCCCAGCCACCAAAGGCTCACCCCGCCTCCCATTCCTACATCTTCACATGGAGGCCGGGCCTCGCTCTCCACCTCCGACACGTCATCCCCCACCTCTTCCGGGGTTCCCCTTCGATGTAAGGATCCCCCGAAGAGACCTTGCAACCCTTCATGGGCACAGCGACGAAAGGGGATGCAACAAATAATGATAAAGACGAGGACATCCACCGTGCAAAGGAGTTTGCTCATCCTGACACAATTTACAATAGGATGAAGCGACTCCCAGGCGGAGCCCTTGCAACCATTCAGCATAGGGAAGACGTAGCGAAACGCGACGAGCAATGGAAGACAAGGAGGGCATCCCTAGTGCAACTTACCACAAGTAAAACGGCTCCACAGTTCGTCCACAGACCGGATTACGCACCAGATCCCACCAGAACTCCGCAGTCAAACAGTTGTCCAACCTTTGTCGTTGTTGTTAAATTCTTGTAAAAGCTAAATGAAAAAGACTATTCCAATCGAACCCCTAATCTAAGGACGCTCTAACTTGGGAACGATCCCCTTCAAAGTGCGGGGCGAGCTCACGAAGCTAGGCCACCCCTCGCGGTAAAGAGAAAAAGGCCGAGATGCGTGCTCCGCCTTAATCCCACAGATATAACTCGGGCTTCGCCAAACAAGAGAAAGAAAAACAAACAGAAAGTTCATTATATATATACATGGTTCAAACCTTACAATAGTAGCAGGGGCCGGCCTTACAAAACGAGGCCTCCCTCGGGCCGACCCCGCCATTCCCTCTAAACAAAAAGGGGGGAGAAGTGCGAGACAAAAGCTATTCTTGAGGGCCACTTCCGCCTGGGGCCCCGCCGCTCGGGCCGCTGCAACCTAGGGCCCCGTCGCTCGGACCACTGCCGCCCGAGGCTCCGCCGCTCGGGGCAACATCCCCCCCCCCCCCCCCCCCCCCCGCGGTCAACTTCCGAGGGGTCGGCCTCATCGTCGACGGCCTCCCCCTCGACGACCACAGCCTCGTCGACAAACACGTCCTCATCCTCGACTGCCTCTTCCTCCCCCTTCGACGCCACCAGTGCATCGAAGTCGACCTCAATCGGAGGGCACAGTTTGCCCGCCCTTTCCTTCACCCGCTTAGGTAGGCCCGCCAGCCCGTGGCCTTACCCTCCATTAGGCCCTCATACGTCGCGTCCGCGAGGGTAGGGATTAAGGTCAGCTCCTAATACGACCTAAACTCATCGGTTGCCTGGTTCAACTCTTCTCTGGTGGACCTCGCTTGGGCCTCCAGGTCGGCGGCCTGCACCTCTAGGCCGGCGGCGCACACTTCCCCCTGTTCTAGCGTGCTCTCCAGCTCCTTCACCCGATCTACTGTGGAGGCGACCTTCACCTCGTGATCCGCAAGGAGCCCCTTCAAACGCTGAACCTCCAACTCGAACTGGCTGCACCTGCCCATCTCCTTCTCCAGCTGCTCGCCGGCATTCTTGCGAAACTCAGCAAGCTCGGTCGCCTTTCTCGCAACAGCGCCCTCGGCCTTGTTTATGGCGGGTGCATGGTTCCTAGCAGCGAGCATCATAAAAATGGACTGCAAGACAAGAAAAAAAGTGTGTTGGGATACTCCACAAAACCACGGGGGAGACTTCACCCAGATCGGACCGCCTACCAGCATGCCATGCCATATCGCGGTGCCACACAGCCCTTCATGCTCGACGGCAGATAAACCCTCCCTATCGCGGGGCAGGAAAACGTTCTCCGCCAACCTGGCCGCCATCCCACAGTCTTCAAAGACGGACTCGTCGGTCCCGACTCGGAAGGGCATCCGATGAAGGGCCTCATACGAATAACCCTCCACCTCAGCTTTTCGGGCCTTGAAGCGAATAAGCGAGGCCTCGTAGCTGGGGTGGGCCTGCCTCTCCAACCCAAACCGTGGACAGTCGTACAGCCAGCCCTCCCAAACTGATGACGGGGCAGGGAGCCCGGTCTGCCCGAACCCTCCGGGCGATCTGGGGCTATGATCTCCTCGGCGGAGGGGGGTACCCTTGGGCTCATCGAACGGACTTCGGGGGCCACCACCCTGGATTCGGCCTGCCCCTTACCTCTGCGCTCAAGATCGATGACCGAGGCCGTGGTCCCCTTACTAGTCCCTCCACGGGCCGACTGACACCCATCTCCCTCCGAGGATCAGCGATGGCCGACGTCACGGGCAGCTTCGTCCTCTTCGAGGACACCTTCTCCTTTTTCGAGGCATCCCCTCCGGCATCCTCGTGCAACCTCTTTGGATCCACCTTCTTCGCTCTCTGTGCCGCCTACTCCACAGCTCGCTTCTTCATCTCCCCCAGCTAGATACTCATGGTCCGACCTGCAGGAGAGAGAAAGCTTACAGTGAGCACTTCAGAGGCCGCAGTCACAGAGTTTGTTTTACCTTCGGGCCAAATGAGCCGGGCTATCCTGTCGGACTCAGCAAGCATCCCGTATTCCCGTCCCTCTCCTGGGATTGCCATCAGGAACTGGGCTATATCTTCTTCCTTATCGCTCAGCTTGATCTCCTTCGTCGTCTCGGGATTCAGCTCCCCCCATTTTGCTTGCATAACCACATCCGTGGGCAACGAGACGAACACGTATTGCTTACTCCACCCCTTGATCTTGCCCGGCAGCCCTCTGATGAGGGGATGGCTTCTCTTTAAGGACATGTAATAGTAGGACTTCAGCCTCTTCACTGCGAAGAAGTGCCTGAATAGTGGCAGGGACGGACAGACTCGGTTGCTCGCGCACAACACCTGAAAGCCGATGATCGCGCTAAAAAAGTTCGGCATCAGGCGGTACAGGGGAAACTCCAGGAAGTTCAGGACCTCCAGCACGAAGGGATGGGGGAAGCGCAACCCCTGCTGAAAGCGGACTACGTACACCCCCACCTCGCCGTCTCCCGCAAAACACACCCGCTCCATCGAGGTGGGCTCCCAAATGGAATAGGGCGGCCTGACGAACGACTCGATAATCTCTGAAATGGACGCCTTCAACACCGACCTCACACCCTTGATCTCGTCTGGCACCTCTTCGGCCTCTGCCACCGTAACACCGGCCGGGGTACCGGGTCTCGAGATGCTCCTTATGGGTCTTTTCCCCTTCTTCCGATCCTCCGGGACATCCGAGAGTAAGCCCACTGATTGTCCATCGCTCGCGCTACTGGTCCGACTCTCTGATGACCCTTCCCCCATGCTCTCCACTATACCCGCGGCAGAGCCCACTCCCTCAGCCACCCTCGACCCCGACAAGTGGAAGGAAGACGTTGACGAAGACATCAAGAAAGAAGAGGTTGTTTACCTGAACGATCTCGACGTCCTCGACGACGATGCTGCAACGGCAGCTGGATAACTGGCAACCACCTCGGCAGGAGCTACACAATCTCCGGTGACCACAAGCTCACAGAAATTTTCTTTCAAGCGAAAAACCCTCATTGCCACCCCGACCATAGCTCTTTATAAGAGGCCTTGATGGATCGCTGCCGCAGACTTCCTGCCACGCGTCGACGATCTGCGCCCCTCGACGCTTCAATCCACGGCGTGATGCCTCGATCCGCGTGGTATGATGCATCGACTAATAGTATCTGTCGCATCCGCCACGTGTCTGTCAGAGAGTGGCCGACCCGCTTTGATTTCCATCCGCCGCCGATTTGGAAAGATAGCCTCAATTCACGCAACGGACACCGATACGCTTCGATTCCCGCCCTCTGTCTAACCGAAATGATTAGGCCGAGTCAGAATAACTTCAAATCCCGCCTCTTTCCCCCACCCAGGCCTAGGAAGGGCCCTGCTCGCTTTACGGCGGACAGGGACATTGGACATCACCTCTTCAGTGTCGACCAAGGAGTTCACCAGTTCGACCCGAGCTCATACATATGCCGTCAACATACTTTGTCTCAACATCCCTCTCCACATGACTTAGCACTCATGGACAGACGAATGTTGGGGGAAATTATACCCTCACAGGAAAACAAGCGTTCCACACACCCAACAAGGAAAAGAAGGAACCAAGACAAGATCAACCCAACCCATTTATTCTAAATGGTGATGCTATTCACAGAGCCCAATGCTATTCACAGAGCCCACGGGGAATACAACATTACATCGGCCGGTCGTACAAAAAATAGACAACTCTTCCTACTCTAAGTCCTCAGCGTCGTCGCCTCTCCTCCGGCCGCGCCCCCATGTCCCTCGCCACCTGGCGAACTCCCTCCTCCCTCACCTCCCGCAGCATTAGGACGACGTGCTCGTCATGGTAATGACAGATAGCGGCTTCGATCACTTCGTGCTCGACCCCCCGCCTCTCCTCCAGCTGCTTCCTCAAGATACCATTCTCCCTCCTCTCCGCTTCGATGGTCTTCTTCAGATCAGCTATCTGCCCCGCCTGCAGCTCGATCACCCTCTTCTTGCTAGCCATCTCCTCGGCATGCTTCACCAGGATATCGGCCCGCTCCCGAGACCCCTCCAGGAGTTGACGCTCGATCGTAGCCTTCAACGAGTCGAAATACGCGACCCGCCCCTTCTCGACTTGGTAGGCCATCGCAACCTTCTCCAGCTCCACCTCCTTCTCCCTCAGCTTATCCCTGACGTTAGCGAGATCGGTCCTCACCCTGTCGAGAGTTGCCCTCGTGGAGGCCACCAGAGTTCGGTGCTGTAGGGCCACCATAGCCGTGACCATCTACAAGAAGACCCTACTCAGTCAGACACAAACGAATAAAAATTGGAAGGCAAGACAGGTATTTCGACCTACCTGCATAGCATGCCACACCGCGGAGCCGCACATCCGCTCCGCCCCCACGCGGATCAGGGACTCCTGATCGCGCGGTAGCATGCAATACTCTGCTAGACGCGCTGCCACCCCAGCATCCTCGAATATCGACTCATTATGACCTATCCGATATTTCAGCCGATGAAGACTCTCGCTTGGTAACGCCTCGACCTCAGCATTGGTCCTCTTGAAATGAATAAGAGCGCTCTCACAACTCAGATTCGTCGCTCTTCCCATGTCCCACATGGGGATCCTATACGGCCATTTCTGGACCGGAGGTGCCTTGCGAGGCTCAACCACCTCGGACATCTGCATAGGATCCGGGGGGATCATTCCCCGAACAGGCAGAGCCTCGGAGAGGCCCTCACCGGCTTGACCGGAAGAAGCACCTGATTCAGACGTCTTTCATCTTTGGTTCGCCCCCTCCTCGCCCGAGACTTCGGCCCCCTACTTTCGAGGTCCCTCTTCGCCCATCACTTTCTTACCCTTCTTGCGAGGACGGACACTCTCCACCACCGACGCCCCGGCTGCCCTCGATACCTCCTCCGACGCTTGCATTGCGTCCTCACCTGCGAAGAAGGGAAAGATCAGGGTAAGCTTGCATAAAGGCCCGCCAGACTCAAACTACCTTAGGGCCAATAATCCTGACTGAGCCGATCATCCTGAGTCAAGCTCGCCAGCTGGCGATGCGCCTCGGGTAGCTCCGCCAAAATCTGCGCCTTCGCCAGGTCGTCACCGGTCAGCTTCACCCTTTCACTCACCAGGGGGTTCCGTGCCCCCCAGTTCGACATCAATACCATGTCGACCGGCATCATAACAAAGGTAAAATCCTCCATCCACCTACCAACATCGACAGGCACCCCGAGGATGAGCTCCCGTCCTCGCCTCGCGCAGACGCAGTGGTACATTCCCCTCTTTTGAACTACGATGAAGTGCTGGAACAGCGCCAGGGACGGACTCAGGGAGCAAGCGAGGCATAAGATGACGAACCCCACTAGCAAACCCCAGGAGCGGGGCATCAAGGCAAAAATCGGCAACTCTAGGAAATTTAGCAGGTGGAGGAGATAGGGGTGGAGCGGGAAGAGAAGCCCCAACTCGAAGGAGCGGGCGTAGACCCCAACTTCATTGTCCCCTGGCGAACAAACCCTTTCCTCAGGTCCAGGGACCCGTGCCTCGCAGGGCGGATGCACGAACTGCACCCGAATCTCCCTAATATTGACCCTATCCGACCTGCACCTGACGGACGCAATCACCCTCGGAACGTCAGTTCGCCACGTCCTCCTCCGCTGAGGCCTCCGTGCCCCCAACCACCTTTCATCGGCCATTGACTCCTCCGTCGCCGCACTGCTACCCCCTCCGGAGTCAAAATGAGAAGCCATCGGTCAACGGATATGGAAATTACCTAGCAAGTGGCCGAGCTGAGAAGACAATCGGAAATGGACCTCCGACAAAGACAACAGTGACAACGTCGGCGAACGACTGACAGAAACCAGAAGGTAGGAAGAAAAATTGAAGCCGGAAGAAAGTTTCCGCTGTCCCCTTCCCCCCATACTTATAGAAGACAACGGGTCATCTCGACCGTTGGTGTGTCGCCACGCGGAGCTCATCAGAGCATCCCTGACACCTCAACTGGCGTGAAAGACGCCTTCATCCACGTGTCGCGAGATCACTAGCTGAGGCGCTTCGATTCCCCCCAGGCATTTTCAAATTGCAATAATGGCTAACCTGGCGGAAATTCCCAGACCTGCACCGCCGCCCTCGAGCACGGATCGAAATCCGAACTGCCATTTCAAAGCAAGGGAAGTGATGCGTCATCCGAGCCGAGTCGGGCTCCCACCTCGAACTCGAATGACGGGGAAAATTGTTACGACGTAAAGATCGTGGTAGTCCGACCTTCCGCCCTAAACCACTGAATTACCCCATCGGCACGCCCCTTTCCCCCTGAAGGGGTGGCCAAACCCGCAACGGGGCGCTCCACGCCCGACCTTCAGAGGCCTGCAGGGCGCCTGCCGACCCTAGAGTCTGACATGACAAGGAGATGGGCGCATCCTGCCTTGGCCGCTAATAAGGGCGCTCCCCGACACGACCCCAGCGGGACACGCATCAGTCCGCCCCCAGTTCTCCAGGACCAGCGCGCAAAATGTGTATCCGGGCCGCCCAGCCTCAGCCCGGGCCAGACCATCGACGCGTTTCAGGCCCTGCCCATGGGAGGCGCTCCAACGGATCTTTAGCACATCGGACATGACAAATAACCTAGTACAAGGACACTACTGACACTTACACCGTCGACCATCTGACAAAGCACCCACTGACCGTTGCGCCCCTTGACACTTAATGCTTTCGGCCCTGACACTCTTAGAAAAGCACCCCTGGCCGTTGCGCCGTCTGACAAAAGCGTGGCTGACACTCCTGTTCCTGACATCCTCATCCGAAGCTTCCGCTGACACCCGGGCCAGCTCAGTACATCGAGTCAGCATGCCAGGTCAGCCCCACCTAACCGCCTCCCGTCAGGTATAAATACCCCTTCGCCTCCAATGGTGAAGGGGTTGGCAAATTCACTCTCATCTTATCACTCACACACAAGAGCAAAGGTCGTCCATATCTTTGTTCTTCCACTCATAGCTCGTCACGTACGGTCGGATCACCCTCAGTCTAACCTGCGTGCCTAGCCCCCGCTTTAAGTCATATTACTGACTTAGGCGTTGGAGAGGCTAAAGGTTGGACCCCAACCCGGCCTTTCTTACGAGTTGCTCCTTGTGCAGGTTAGCTCGTCATCCCCGGTCGTGCTCGCCCTCGCCCTAAGCAGTACGGCCCCTCCATCATACCCTACCGGATTCGACACCGTGGTCAGCCTCCGCAGCAAGTTTAGCCTCATCACCCAACTAATCACCGGTTAAATAGCCTACCCTAATCATGTCATTAGCATAACCACTGTGCCCTTGTTCCACATAATACAAATTCATTGTACGCGAGTTCTACCAGGCAACAAGAAAATAATAGAAACTCCTCTCTAATGACGGCTACAAATCCTACATATAGTCCCCTCAAAACCCTAGAAATCCTCTGAAATTTGTGCCCAAAGTCAGCTCTGGCCACAACTTAAGTTCTGGGCATGTGCTGCTCGGCTAAGTGAGATTCTCACTCTGGCCGAGTAGCAATTCCAGCACTGCAGCGTCAACTTACAGAAATTCTCCAGATTTCATCCAACCTCCGATTAGCACGTTCTTGATTGCGTTGGAACCGTCATGAAGTCTACTATCCATAACATATATGAGAAAAATACTTTGCCTGCTGGAATGATAGCAGATGTCAAAAGAGTGAGAGGCTGTCTAAAAATCTGGGCGCTCGTGTCACTCGGCCAAGTAGAATTCTTCACTCGGTCGAGGGGACTTCCTACTTGGCCTAGTAGGGTCTTTTGTTGTACTTCCAGAATTTCAGAGAGTCTGCTTTGATTTCCTTCAGAAGTTCTGACTCACTCGGGCAAGTGGAGTTCTCTACTCGGCCGAGTGAAATTAACCACTCGACCGAGTGCATGGCGGCACAAATTATCTTTGTATCAGTCATACTCGGCCGAGTACGCTTCTTCACTCGGCCGAGTGGGCTGTGTTACTCGGCTGAGTGACCTGTTTCTGGAGTTAACTCTTCTCCTCCCCACCTCTTTGTTGATTCTATCAATCTCCTTCTTCTCCCACTCATCATCCAGCCGGTTAGCTCCTCGATAGGGCCATGGATGATGCTCAGGTACGCGTGCAAGTCTTTTAAGCTCATTTTTGCTCCCGATTACTCCATATTTCCTGAAATCCGACAAAAACAAGAAATAGTAAAAAGTAACGCAATATCGTCGAATAATCGTGAAAATCGCAATATGAGCAATCGAAATGGCATGAAAACATGCAGAAAAAAGGTGTAAAATATAGACCGATCAGTGATGTCGCTGAAGCAACCGGGGAGAGTTCCTCCCGGGCTCCCGCGGCGTAGGGGGCCATGATGGTTTTTCTTTTGGTTTATAGCCCATTTGTAACAGGCCGGATGAATAAGAGAAGTTATCCCATTTTTGGTATATCCGTTGTGTTTGCGTGTTGTCTTTGTTTTGGCCTTGCCCCCCTCTTCCCGTTGTTCGCGTCAAGGTCGATCGGTGGCTTGAGCTATGGGGAGTGTTTCTTGAGGATGCTTTTGACTGGTTGGGACCGATGGTGCGATCAGTTCGCCGGGGTAATCGTCCATCGGTCTTAGTTCGATCATGCGGTCGCCCCGTTAGGGGAATTACCCATGTTTTTGTGGTCGATTCGTAGTCGACCTGCTGGGGGAGTTGCCACAAGGCTTATAATCGATCGCATGAACGGCCTGCTGAGGGAATCGCCCCCAGTCTTATGGTCGATCGAGTGATCGGCCTGCTGGGAGAGTTTCACCCAGCCTTATGGTCGATGGAGTGGCTGACCTACTAGGGGAGCCTCATGGTCGACAGATCGGTCGGCCAGTTGGGGGAGCTATCCCCAATCTTATGGTCGATCGATTGATCGGCCTGCTGGGGGAGTTTCCCCCAGCCTTATGGTCGATATGTGACCAGCTTGCTGGGGGAGTTGTCCCAGTCTTACGGTCGACCGGTCGGTCGGCCAGCTGGGGGAGCTATCCCCAGTCTTATGGTCGATCGAATGATTGTCCTGCTGGAAGAGTTGTCCCAGCCTTATGGTCGATATATGGCCAGCCTGCTGGGGGAGTTGCACATAGCCTTACACTCGACGGGTCGATTGACCAGCTGGGGGAGCTACCCCAGTCTTATGGTCGATCAAATGATCGACATGCTGGGGGAGTTGCCCCAGCCTTATGGTTAATGTGTGGCCAGCCTACTGGGGGAGTTTCTCCCAGCCTCATGGTCGATGAATCAGTCGGCTAGCTGGGGGAGCCACCCCCAGTCTTATGGTCGACCGAATGATCGGCCTGCTGGGAGAGTTGCCCAATCCTTACGGTTGATCGTAAAGTATGATCGGTCCTACTGGAAGGTTGCCACAAGCCTTACGGTGGATCGAGAGTTTGATCGGTCTCGCTGGGGGAGTTGCCCCCAGCCTTACGGCTGATCGAGAGTCGATCGGTCTTGCTGGGGGAGTTGCCCCCCAACCTTATGGCCGATCAAGAGTTCGACATGTCCTACTGGGGGAGTTGCCCCAGCCTTACGGCTGCTCGAGAGTTCGATCAGTCCTGCTAGGTGAGTTGCCCCTCAGCCTTATGGCTGATCGAGAGTTCGACTGTTCCTTCTAGGGAGTTTCCCCCCAGCCTCACAGCCGATCGAGAGTTAGATCGTTCCTACTGGAGGAGTTGCCCCAGCCTTACGGCCGATCGAGAATTAGATCGGTCCTGCTGGAGGAGTTGCCCCAGCCTCACTGCCGATCAAGAGTCAGATCGGTCCTGGTGGGGGAGTTGCCTCTTGCCACACGGCCGATCAAGAGTTTAATCAGTACTGCTAGGAGAGTTGCCCCCAGCCTCACGGCCGATCGAGAGTTTAATCAGTCCTACTAGAGGAGTTGCCCCCAGCCTTACGGTTGATAACGGCGTTAGGTCCAACAAACGGTCACCAAATCTTGAAGGACGCACAGTTGTGAGCAAGAACTCATGTTCGTGTCTTAATTTTAGTAGAAGAAAAACTGTGGGTACATTTAAAACTGAAATGCATAGAGCGGGGAAGTTATGGGTGGGCGAGTCGCTCGCCCGGATCCATGAGACACGGCCGATCGGCTGACTCCTTATTCAATTATATGCATGGGGGTGTGGACGATGTTCACCTTCTTCCCCTTATCTGCTTGCCTCGATGATCCTTCTCTGGATCCTATCTTCGAATCGTCGAAGAAATTCTTCAAGTATCATCGACTAATCAACTGGTCAATGTCTTTCTTTAGGTGCCAGCAGTCATCGGTGTCATGGCCGTTATCCTTGTGATACTTGTAGTATTTATCCTCGTCTCTTCGCCCCCCTTCATCCTCCGAGGTGGCTTGTTGATGTGGCACTCTTTTTGGGCCTGCATCAGGATGACGTCATGGGTTGCGTTCAGCCTGGCGGGCACTGTTTCCCCTCTATGCGGCTTCCCCTGGGCCTCCTCTCCTGTTTATGGTCCTCCAGCTCGCGGCGTTCGCCTTCGTCGTGTTTTGAACTCCTACTAGCCCATGTGGGGGGACCTCCTTCCTCCGCAGCCAAGGATTCCTCCGTCAGCATGAATCGCTCTGCTCGAGCTAGGGCCTGGATGAGGCCCTTAGGGGGGTCTTGATGCAGCAATTTCTTCAGGCCTCTGTACTGGAGCCCTTTCTTCAGGGCTGTTTTGGTGACCAGTTCGGGGCAACTCTTGACATTTAGTCTCTGGGCGTTGAAGCGTTTCATGTAACCCCTCAGTCTCGACTGGCCTCTAGATTATGTTAAACAGGAGGTCCGAGCTTGGCTTCCTTTGTTGTTCGGCCATGAACTGTTGGCAGAACATCTGGGACAAGTCCCGGAAGTTGTCGATGGATCGATTGGGGAGGCTATTGTAGCACTCCCTGGCAGATCTCTTGAGGGTGGTCTAGAAGCCTCGACAGAGCAAGGCATCGTCGGCCCATTGGAACCTCATGACTCCCTGGTAGTCTTACACGTGTTCCTATGGGTCTCCCATGCCGTCGTATTTCTCTAAGGTCGGCACTTTGAACCTAGAGGGTACCCGCGCGTCGGTGATACTCCTCATCAGTGGGCATCGGTCGTCCCATGAGGCTTCCAGGTTGATCTGTCCCGATGGCGCTTCTCCTCGGTGTTCGAGCGGCTTTGGCAGATCAGCGGGAATGTAGGAGGGGCCTCCTCCACAGCCATCCCGGCTGGGGATCAGCGTCGGTCGCTGAGCATACTCCCTGCGACGACGATCCTCGCGACTCTTCGGCCTCTTCCGACATGGGCTTCTGCTTCGCCCCTGGCGCTTCTTGGCGATCATGCTGCTGGACGATTACAGCGCGGCTGAGCAGGGTCACTTGGACGAGGCCGCAGTTGATTCGTCCCTGGTCCATTCGGTTCTCCCTCCTCCCTCACCTTGAGGAGATGTGGAGGTAAGCGATTGCTCCTGGTTCGGGGCTCCACCATGGCGGTTCGTGACTATGGTTGAGCACAACGGGGGGCGTGCCCCCGAGTGGTTAGGAAACCTCGCTTGGTTTCCTCCAAAGGGTGTTGTGGGCTGGTGAGATACTGAATGGCTGCTGTCAGGGCTTGGAAGTTGGCGTTCATCTCCTGTGTGAGATGGTCGAGTTGTTCGCGGGTTACCGAGCGCGAGTTATCGGTTCCTTCCATGGAGCGGCTGTGCTTGGTTTCTTGCGGGACGTAGTCGCCCTCCTCCGGGATAGCCGGTATTCGGTCTACTCCGTCGTTATGCTGCTCCATGTTGGTTGCTGTGGATGACTTGGGCGATGATCTCTTTCTCACAAATGGTACCAGATGTTTCGGTGTGTTTTCTCACCACTGGTTGATAGTTTGGAGGTCCGGGGGGTTCGTCACGATCATGTGGGACGCGTACGACGTGTGGCCTCCGGGGTCGGTTATCCGAACGTTCGCTTGGAAGGAAACGCGCAGATCCGTGCGTTGAAGTGCCAAAGGGAAGCTTCGGCAGAGCAACGGTTTCCTGGGGCGATCGATCGAACGGGCTCGGGCTCGGGAGCATTTGCACCTGGACGATGGAGCACCGAAGGGTGGCTTAAGTTGGTGGATATCTCATTCGATCTGCACAGGTGAGAAAGCTCGTCAGGAGGGTCAGACCTTAATTCCGACCAAGTCCTCTCCGATGCTTAAGTCAGACGATAACTGATAAATGCCCGATGGAATCGAGCTTGTTTCACGGAGATACCAAGCGCGAATTCTCGAGCCGGGTTATAGAGGAGAAATGTAAGGTGGAAGAAAGGTCTTGAGAGGTGGAATACCTGAGACTTGGGTATTCAGAATTCGATCCCTTGGCGTTTCGTCTTTTGGTCCTCTTATAGGAGTCCGCATGTCAACGCCTTCATGGCGTCCCGTTATCTTGCCCTTCGTGCCCGCCCGCTTTGATGGTCCCTTCAAGGGACATGAAGGCGGATGTGATGGCGCATTGACTGGTGTTCAAGGCGGGCACGATTTGGGGAGCGGTTTCCTTAATCGTGGAGGGTCAGCAATTTACCCAATGTTGGCTTTGGGCCGCCACGACTTGATACGCTCGCGGGGCCCTTCAGGTTTGCTTGGCCTGCTCAGTTTGGGGGGATTGTATCAGTTTATGTTCATGAATATAACTTGATATAATATAATGAGAATAATGGGTATCTATGACAGTGGAGGCTTAGCCTCATATACCAAGACACAAAAAAGTGGGAAGTAGTACAACCACATGTGGGGCTTGTGCTTCATCACTTTTGTGTCTTGGTATATGAGGCTAAGCCTCCATTGTCATATAATACTCATTATTCTCTAATATAATATACTGCATGATTGATCACTATGCAATATAATTCCAACTAAGTAGCCGGTGTTAGCAACACCTAAAAAGGGTAACAAGGTTTGCGTCGAAACGACGCTGAAGCTTGGTGTACGGGCGTGTGAATGGGGAGCGGCTATTGTCAGCTTGCGTTTAACATCCGCTAACAACGATAACCATACTGGCTAAGGACCCGGTTGACGTGAGAGGTGTTGGTGCTAGTACTACGTTCTTCTAAAGAAGAAGCAATTGTTATCTACGTAGGCACTGTTTGGCAAGAGAGGTGTAGGCGTAGATGTTTTAAGTTGTTTTTTAAATTTTTGGAAGCTTTAGCATCTACTAGAAGGATCACATCAAGTGTTGGCAATTTAACCTTACGATTAGAGTCGCCGAAACCAAGTTCTTTTTAAATCGCAAGGTACTAGTGGCAAAAATATTGCCAAGAAAATCCCAGGAGTACTTCATGTTTACTTGCTAGTTCTAGGCCGCTGCTCCCTTCTGACAAGTGTTAACAAGTGGGTTGGGGTGGTGGGGTGGAGGATGTGCAAATAAGAAAGTGTGTGTGAGGAGACAAGGGGTGGTGTATTTTCCATTTTTGAAAGGAAAAAAATGATTACATACACTCCCTATTGGAGTGTATATAGCATATAGCACACACCCAAAAGATTAACACTAAAAGTCATCGGCAATAGTTAGTAATATCTTGTTTTTTTCGGTTCTTCTTTTCGGTTCTTCGGAAAGTGGGTAAGAAGCGCGCGCAGGGGAGCCACTCACCCGGGACCGAACCCAGGTGGCCTCGCAAGCAAGCGAGGGCTTGTGCCGCTGAAGCAACGCTCCGTTGGCCAATAGTTAGTAATATCATTCTCCATGTTCGACGTCAATTTGATCAGCGCCCTCTTTTTCAACAAATCACCACTGTTCTGCGCATACATATAAAATACATCGTGGCCGATTTTGACAAATCAACATTAAGGTTGTCTTCATCAAAAAAAAAATATGGGTGCAAACCGTAAACAAATGGAGACCAAAAGAAGTAAAATGTCCATTTATTTAATTAAGAAGAAATTTTATATAAAATAAATTTACAATACAATTGGAGTCAAAGGGTACCATTTATTGTAAAATATGTGAACGGATACAACAATATATATATATAGACGCAATGCTACAACTGCAAAATGCACATGATCCTTCCCACAGATCACGAAGGATGAATACCAAGTGCACAAAAGGGTGGTGTTGGTGGCTTCCAGATATCGGCTACTGTACATATACTGCAAAAAAAAAAAACTGATATGAGACAAGACCTCATGAATATAACTTGATATATATATACCTTGCAGGATTGCCAAGCTTCACTAATTTCGACGCAAATTAAAGAAACCAATACACGAATCGAAGATGGGAAACTGCTATATTTCATGCCATGGTAAAAACATGCAACGCTGCAATGGACAAAACTAACATTAATCATGAACATAACGTAGGGGTTGTGTATAGGTCAGGAGTACTTTTGCGATAATTGTGTTAATAGCCTCCAAACGAGCTGTTAAATTCATGAAGCATCTATCTAACCGAATCTGATCAATGGTGAGAATTTCTTACACTTAAAGAGTCAACACAGACCCAGACAATTTGTACAAGGTTTGCAGTGATTTGAGTTTAAATGTAAATATAGTAAAAACTGGAAAAATCAAGGGTTTCAGTAGAGATGCTGCAAAAAAAAATTAGAGAAACAGCCCCAATCCACGATATTGTTATGAACCATCCAGGGGAACTATTTTAGTGGATATCACGTAGTCGCAAAATCGAAGGATCCAGATGAAATAACAAACACTAACCAAGGCATTCAGCACCTTGATGATGGATTAGGAGTGTTTTGAGTCATTGATCACTAAGGGCCTGTTTGGTTTGAGGAAAAAGGAAAGAAAAGGAAAGAAATCTAGAAGGAAAATTATTTCCTACTGTTTGGTTAGAAAGAAAACACGAGAAAAAGAAAGAGAAAGAATAAGAAGGAAAAATCATACTTCAACTTTTCTCGCTTCTTTTCCCTGTCCAAACCATCCGAAAACAAGGAAAAACGTCATCTCCCTCGATCTGGCCTACGATGACACCTCCTCCTCCTCCTCCTTCGCACCACTCAACGACCCATCCTCCTCCTTCCCCTCCTCCGCCTCCCTCTTCCCCCGCTCCAAGATCTCCGTCGTCGGCACCAGCAACATCGGCATGGTCATCACCCAGGCCATCCTCACCTCCGATATCTGCGATGAGCTTTGCCCTCATCGACGGCAACCCCGTCAAGCTCCACGACGAGATGCTTGACCTCCAGGGCGTGGCCAACGGTAGCAGGTCCTCGCCATCGTCGACAAGAATGCCATCAAAGATGACTCCTATAATTGCCTAATGTAATTAGTAGGTATTTGGAGTTAAAACCAACACTTTCTACCGTCGAGAGCTCATTGATTGTCTCCAATAATTCTTTGTTTTCCCTCTACTTGAAGCATTCAGTTCTAGATATTTATTATATTTTCCTTTTTGTTGTGATTTTTCCCTGTATGATATGATTGTATTTTGAGGATGTGCTTGATGATGCTAATATGTTGTGCTTAGCATTGAGAAATAATTGTGGGCGTAGGTGCGTTGGTTGATTATGTCAGATAAGATAAATTCATGGGGACTGAGGTTGTGATGAAGATACGGTGTTTGATGAAATTCCTAGACGATAATTTAGTGCGACTTTATTTGTTTTTTCAACTATCTTTGTGATGAACATGAGTTATTTGATGAAATTCCTAGACGAAAATTAGCAAAGCTTTATTTGTTTTTTGGAATTCACTGCCAGAGGCCTAACAAAGGGAATTTAGTTGTGAGTTAATTATAAATTATTTTTGTGTGTGTGATTTTTGTTTGGTTTATTTTCTTTTTAATTTTCTTTACAATTTTCCTCCAACCAAACAAGAAAAAGAATCTTGTTTCTTTTTCTTTCTCTTTCTCTTTCTCTTTCTCTTTCTCTTTCCTTTTTAATTGTCTCTCTTATTTTCCCTTGAAGCAAACAGGGCCTAAAAGACCTTTTCGGCTTAGGCTCCATAGGTTAATAACTGAATAGATATCCGTATGATCAAAGAGTTAGTAACAACCGTGTCCTTTTGGTCATGAGTTGCAGATGCACGATATATATATTAATCTCTATGTTCACATGGGATACACTGACACACAATGCAAGGAAGAAATTTAATGTGACAATCACAAGCAGGCTACTAAATTTGTGAAAAGTGAGAACAATTAAGAAAGTTCATACGATAAAGGCACAAGAAATTATGCGTATTCTGATGTTTATATATACTAAGATACAAGGTACAAGAAATTTAGCCAATTCCAAGGGTTCTCTATTTAAAACCCAGTAGAGAACAACCCAATAAATTTACATCCACCAACTGATGCATAGAATTGTCATGGTTTCATGTTATCCAGCACATACTTAAAATTTTCCAAATAACACTTGACACTCGCACAAGGCAGATTCATAATTCTACTACCAACAAAACCACCCAACGCAGTAGAGCTTCAGCTTAAAAACTGGGTCTTGTTCGTAACATTTTAAAGTATGTAAGATGTAAGTTAACAACAAATGAAATGCATAGGAAGTTTGAGAGTGAAATCTAATCAACCATTTAGAAGCAAGCCAAAGCCCCAAACATACAATCAATGACCAATTTACAGTTACGAGCATTCTAACAATACAGATTGCTTTCTTAGTGTTCGCATTCATAGCAATAAAGAACAACATCAAGGGTTTTAACACCTTCGAAGAAAATCCGGTCTGGAAGAGTTGCTAACATCATTTCATTATGATCCCATCCAGTAAGCATCATGATAAGTGTGAATTGATTGGTTCGATTAGAAAGAAAAAACATCTGAGATTAATACCGCATTCAGTAGGGATTCTTGTGATTAGATACATGTTTAAATAAGTCTACGCCTAACACTCAATGAGGGGTTTCAACTTGTGTCAAATTTGGTGCCAAGCCTACAGTGCACATTTCCTGATTTCAACCTTTGGTTTATTCCTAGTATATTGAATCAAATCCCATGATTTGATAGTCCATCAGGTCGATGAGGGGAGCAATAATGCTCGGTTTGACTCCGCAACAGAATTGGTCCAAGAGTTCACCTTGCTACACGCAACAGAGTCACAAGCTGACTACAGGACTACTGAAGGGCGTGAAAGAGCTCAATTCTGATAAAGAACCCTGAAGGGATTATCCAAGCTGAGAAACTCCGCCAAACCGGCTTTTGAGACAAGAAAAAGAGCTTAACTATGTGCAAACCAAGCTACAGCTTGTTCTACAGCTTGTTGAAAAACGTTTCGATCTGGAATAAGGGTGAATATCTGTGTTCCAATAAAATGGAAAGAAGGTCTAATAGTCCCGCATTTGTCTGGGTAAGTGCTTAAATAGGTTGGGACCAAAGACTTGGTAAGGGGTTTCCCTTTGGGTCAAATCGATTCTCAAGCCACTTACCCATTATCTCCTATGAACATCTCCAGCTTCGGGCATTTTAGCGAAATTCTAGTCGAACATCAAGAGGTTTTCACACCCTTTAATGCAACATCTAGTTTTGGATTAGTGCCCTCTGGCGGATAAAACTCATGACATCCTCAAAGCAGAAGTCCCAAATGATTCCATAACAACAATTTGACAAAGTTACCACAGAATAACCATTTGTAACATAAGTAACCTTCCTCTCATCTTAACCCCTTATTAGAAACACGATAAAGAAATTCAACGCCCCAATCTGAATCTCTAATAAAATTCAGACACGAGCTTTAAAGTTTCAGTCGCCAATGCAAACAAATTTCCTCGTCAATTCCAACCTAATAACCTAGACAAGTGTTTGGCACTCAGAATGGTTTAAAAACATATTTTTTCATCAAAGGAAACCAGACAGTAAAGAACAATTTTTACTATCAAATGTTTCCTATTTACAACCACATCAAAGCCAGCCGCACGTCCTCACCCCATGTCCTCACTCACTCGCACCCCCACCCCCACCCCCACCCCCACCCCCACCCCCACCCCTACATCCTTCCTGTGAAATTTGAACTCTACTGTGGTACAGTTGTCTTTAACCAACGTTCCTTTTATACATATTGATCATTTAGACATTGCAGAGCCGTTTGTCGGACCTTTTAAATCCCGGTTGTTTTCCACCTGTTACAAACAGAAAAGACATTCTCAAATCATAAAAAGACACACCCAGTTATAAACCCATCCCTTTTCCGCTTCGTGGTGTGGTCCGTCAACCATTGAGCCTTAAAGACAATCGCAGAAATGGTCAATCCATGATCTGAACTAGATATAGACAAGAAGCTCTTGGTTTTTCATGGTTTTTTTTCCAAGAAATAAAATAGGCAGATTTGTTATCTTAGGTTTTTAAGGAAAATGTTATCTTACACCTGAGCACAGCAAGCTGGAAATAGTTCAGATATATTTAGGGGGGAAATGCAGTCATTAAGTTTATATATAACATCTGGAATTAATACCACATTCAGTGGGGATTCTTGTGATTGTATATATGAGTAAATAAGTTTGCACCAAATACTCCATAAGGGATTTCCCACTTGTGTCAAATGTGGTGTCAAGCCTACCGTG
>JAULAV010004395.1:0-15000 GCA_030789695.1 Scilla litardierei
TAAAAGTGAAGAGTTGCAGGAGTGTTGTACGATTGAAATATATTGTTCCGATTAAAAGGTAAATTTTATAAGACGACGATTAAACCAGTTTTGTTATATGATATAGAATGTCGGTTTATCACCAAAAAGCATTATCAGAGTGTTGATGTGACAAAGATACGAAAATTACGGTGGATAAATGTAAACATTAGAAAAGATAGGGTATAAATGACGATATCCAAGCGATGGTAAGCATGATCCATATAGAGGATACGATGAGAGAACATCATTTGAGATGGTTTGTCCATATACTTCGAAGACATACTGATGCGCTCGTTAGAAAGATAGAATATATGAATATTGTGATCAAGAGAAAGAAATGTGGATTAAAGAAGACAGGGATAGAAGTGATAAGAATGGCTATGAAAAATCTTAGTATGGCAGAAGAAAAGAGTTTAGAACATGCCATTTGAAAAAAGAGTATCCAACATCGCATTCCAATATTCTTTTGATTAAGTCCATGAAACCGATCCCATTTTTTGGTGAAGGCGAAGATGATGAAGATGTGATTCAGGTCATACATAGCAAGCTAATTTAGATATCTATAAGTCAGCAGCTCGTAACACAATTGATCTTCTAGCATTAGATGTTAATCTTTAGATTTGCGATTTAATATCGGACTTTGTGTTATTCAACCATGAATGACGTAGATAAAGATGTTGTGCATGATGTAATTAGATATGATAATTGGTATTATGATATGTTTATATGATTAAAGTGGATATATAAGCTTCAAATTTCTCATGTATATAAGAATTGTGACCGACTATTATTGATCACTTAATTTATATTGTTATTTAGATGGTTTTTAGGGGGTGACTTGCAACTAGAATAAAAGAGATAACAATGGAACAAAAGGGAAAAAAGAACGGAATAGGATGTGAGAAACCAAAAATAAGAAGAGAATACTAAAGTTATTGCTATATCTATTGTTCTGATGAACACCAAAGAAAGCATGACACAAAGAAAGTGATGCTGGCCATGAATTTGTAGCGAAAGCATAATAAGAAAAAGGAAAAAAGCGATAAACTCACTATTGTTGCAGCAGACCCACCCTTCAATATATGTTGGTGGGGGCCCTTTGCTTCTACTACTGCCAACGTGCTAAGATGCCAACAAGAAGTGAAAGGTGAGGAGGATGAGATCGTCATCGAATCAGCCCTAGGCAATCAAATGGAAAATAGAGGGAAATGAAGTGGTTCTCACCTTCATCGATTCTTCGTTGTCAATGAACCCTTGCAATCAAATGGAAAATAGAGGGAAATGAAGTGGTTCTCACCTTCATCGATTCTTCGTTGTCAATGAACCCTTACTGTTGGCAATCCTAGGATGCCAATGATCACTAGCGGTTGATGCCTGAAGAACCACGGATTGGAAATGCAAGAAGAGATGGGAAGAGGAAGAAATATTGCTGGTTTGCAGCTTGGGGAAGGAAAATCATGTTTCTATAGTTTTTGATAGCGATCGTGTCAAATTCCAGCATGTTTCGGCGCAATTTTATAAGGCGATTATGTGGGCAAGTATGCGGACACATTACCTGCATATGCCCGATTACTTGTTTACCTGTTTGAGTGTTTTTCAGGGCACATAGCTGCAGGTGGGAGCGGCAGACAGTCCTGTCCACATATGCAGCCGCCCTTGTGCGATCGCAAAAACCAGTTTTTACCATTCGAGTGCATGTCCACATATGCATTGAGTAGTGCACCAAGACTGCCACCCAGCGGCACTTGATGCATTGTACGACAATTCTCTTTCAAAAGTTTTTTTACCATTTAAAATGTATATGGATACGATATTATTATATTTCTTTATTATGTTTCAATTTAGTGCATCACTGACTCACTAGATTCACTAGACATAAACTTGGCTCATTAAAATATAGCTTTATTAATTTTACTTTTTTGTTCTCAATTTCTGCTTTTTCCTCTTTTCTTCTCTTTATGTTAATTTTTAAAAAATACCATTTGCGCTTTTTCCCGCTAAAGCCCCAAAGGGTTAGACCCTACTATCCCTATTTGCACCCCCCGGGGGGATTTCCACAACATTCTATCATCATTTTCTCTCCATCCCTTTTTCATGACTAGAATTAGAAAACAAGGAAAGAATGTGAGAGAGTACAGCAAAATTAAAAATATAGCATGTTGCTGTGAAGAAAAATTATGATACAATTTAAGTATATATCAACAAATGAGTAGTCCCTGCGTGAGAAGTATATTAAAGATGTACTAGAAATAACCTGTGCACAAAGTGCACAGGGACCCAAGGAAAAAACTCTCACAGGTTGCGGGACCCGTACGCAAATGACAAAGAAAGAGAAGTGTGGGTTTGTAGGTATCGTTTGAGGTTAAAGGGAAAAAATCATGTGTTAAAGACTAAAGTGCAAAAAACATGGGAGGTCAAAGTAAAAATGAGGTCAACGTAAAAAAGACCGAGGACAAACCCGTAAATATGGAAAAGAGGGAGGTGTATTTGGGTTATATGAAAAAGCAATGGCAAGCTTGCAAATAAGGGGAATGAGGGGGAACCCACACACAGGATACGGGACCCGCACGCAACTGAAAAAGAGAGAAGCGTTGGTGTGTGTTTGTGGGTATCGTTTGGGTGTAAGGGGGAGCATGTGTTAAAGTGCAAAAAATGCGAGGTCAACTTGAAAAAAGACCGATAACAACCCCATAAAGACAGGAATACAGGAAAGAGAAGGGAAATTTGGGTTTATGAAAAAGCAATGGCAAGCATGCAAATAAAGGCAATGAGGTGAGCTTTTTTCTTAGGGCTCCACAACATCACCCCAAACCACCCCCACCTCCATCCCCAAGTGTGTCCCACCATGATGAGGTGGCACCTCTTCCCCCTTGCCACATGGGACAAAGGTGCCATGTGGGACAAATGTCAAATCATTCCTCCTCATTTGTAATATAGATTTGACAAATTTCAATTGCAACTCGTTACGTCTTTAAAAATATAAAATTTCACCGCATTTCCACCTTGTTAGTCTATTTATTAGTTGGTAGCATTAATCAAGGCTATTGAGGGCTTTGATGATCCATCATCGGTCAGTCTTGAAGTCTATGCAAAAGAAGAAAACATGGGATAATGCAGCATACCAGAGAAAGAAAGCTAGATGGTAATGGATGGTCCAGTATTACAACAACCTAATGAAGTATTATTCTAGAAGTGAATCAGTACCTTGTTGTAATATTATTATGTTCAGTTTCAGGCCCATATCATCTTACAACTCGAGCCATTGTGGTAAATTGTCAAATCTAAATGGCCCAAAATATAGATGCTCTTTACAACTTATATCCAAGCCTGAAGAACTTAAATACTAAATTGAGGCTAATGTTGGAAGAGGAGAAAGGGTGGAAGAATGTGACAAATAGAAGTTGTGCTGACAAGAATGGATCAAGTTATACGCATTGTACAAATAGCGCAATGAAAGAATCTTCATTCAATTCACGCAACGATGGCAGGGTTAGAAAATATGGGGTATGAGTGCGAGTAAAACAATGGCGTGATTGCTTAGAGATGTAGACCATTGAGGCGGGCTTAAAGGGCCAGAGTTGCATTCTCTATGCTAGGATTTAACTCAAAATCTATTTTAAGTCCTAACTGAACCATGTTTTCCTTCTTATGTTTTCTTCTTTTGTGGAAGTTTTATGTTATTTCCAAGTCAAATTTAAACTACAATAGTAGTTCAATTTGATTTAAAAGTCTTCAGTTTGGTATCTTTGATCCAACTGACTCGATTGGGTTTTAAAAAATTGTCAGGATTTAGAGTGTTTTTTGAGTGATTCTTGTGAGATGGATAATGAATAAAATTGAAGAAAATTCATCTTCCAAATCTTATGTCCCATTTCCTTATTTAATTTTTTCTTTATCAACACACTATGTTACTATTACAGCCTCAGTCACATATCTCGCGTCTCAAAAAGGTTTGGCCTGACAGGCACAAAACACTAGCTCCAGGTGGTAAAAACCTGATAGATGAAAGATTGGTTGAAAATGTTCCAAAATTTGATTACATAACTTAGGTTAACTCTCGCCAAGGCATCAACAAGTAGCTTTAAAGAGTTTCTTTTAATGCACCACTCTGTACTTGATAAGACAAGTAAATGTTACAATATATTGATTGATTCCTAACCATAAGAGTAGATTAGTATGAGGCTAGCACATCTCTCATTGACGCATGATGTGACAATCAATCGACAGTAGTACATTGAAGAAATTTTCCACTTCACTTCTCTCAAGCAAACCACTGTACATGTTTGTTGTGTACAAAGCAAGAATTGCCATTTACTTATAGGTCCTATTGGTCTAGTAGCTAAACAAAGTTGATCATCCGTGTTTGAAGAAGTGATATGCTAAAGAAAATTACCCATTTTATCTATAAATAAACCATGTTGTGTGTCGTGTCTACTATGTACGACATGAGAGTTATCCATCTAGACAAAGATCATGTTGGTTCCGTCAGTAAACACATTTTTGGAAAAGACGACAGAGCATTATGTTAGTGGATGACTTTGGCACAATGACACTGAAAATTTCTTTGGACACCACTTACTCACCAAACATGTTTAATCAATGACTGACAAGTCACGTCATGAGTCAATGACAAATGGGCAAATCCCTTCTAGCTACTCATGTCATCCAGATCAAACTGTCATCCGTTTATCGTTATTAGTATGTCTTGTCAAGTACAAGTGGTGCTAAAGAAAAACGCATCAAAACCTATGAGAAGGAAGAAGCTACTGCCATAACCATGGGTTGACAATCATATGACGTTGGTTAAGGCTGGGAAATCTAAAGGAAAATATTACGCCCCCACAGAAATGATATGCCAAAGCATGCAAGGCATTTGAGGCCTACAATAAATCAGTTCCAATATAACTATGAGACCTGGTCCCACCCAATCAAAAATGAAGCATGCAATAGTCAATGGCTGAATGCTCAGCAGAAATAAAAGAAATAAATCTCAGAGACCACTAACCAATATAGAGAACTTTAGCCATAAAAATAGATTCATTCAGAAAATAAATATCTACTCTAAAGCATATCATTAAGGACTTGTTTGACATCTAGTCCGTAAGAGAGAGAAAGTAGATACATTTCAAGTTCGACAGCTCGATAAAATTTAGAAAGCCAGCACTTTCCCCTCTGTAGAACTTCTGCAGTATTACACTTTCTCTTGAAAACCTTTAAATACATTTGGCTAGAAAGAAAGTCTATCATTGATTATAATTTTAAAAGGGTTAATGACTGGAAAATACCCTAACGTTTGACCCTTCCTCACATATATACCCTATGGTTCATTTTGGGACACATTGATACCTAGAACAAAAATTGGCTAACGGGGGTTAACTTATTCACAAACTACCCGTTTTGCCCCTTACTTAAAATAGGGTTAAAGAGATAACTTACCCGTTGTCGTGTCCCCAAAGAGAAATCGCGGGAGAGGGAAAGCTAGGGCGGAAAAAATGGGGAAATGACGGAAATTGAGGAGGGCGGAGGGCAACACAAGAGGAAGGTGATCGAAGCAAGTTGAAGACATGCAGCATCAAAGAACACTTACATGTTGCCGTGTCCACAGAGAGGATTCGCGGGAGAGGGAAAGCTAGGGTGAAAAAATTGGGAAAAGGAGGGAAATTGCGGGGGGGAGAAAGAGGAGCTGCTGGAGGTTGGTGATCGAAGCAAGTTGATGACCTGCAGCTGCAAAGAGCAAGATCGTACGTAAAATTTTTAATTTTTAATTTTTTTGACGAAAATAAGTTAAATTAAAGTGGTAATTGGTAGAAATGGTTGAATTAGGATACAAAGCTGAGGTCTTTAGGGTGAATTAGGTTGAATTGGTAGAGACTTTGTGTTGCGTGAGGTAGTAGAATTTGTAAGTCAATTAAGCTGTATCCTAAATATGATCTGTTGTAGAAACGGTAAGGTGCATGTAACTATGTCAATGCTAATTATGCTAAGTATGGACTGTTAATCCAAGTAATGTTGTGAATTTGTTAATGCTAATTATGGTTATCTGCTAGGTCTTTATTATACAACATAATGAATATGTTATGTTGCATATGGTGAATGATATATTGTGCATATGTGATATTGAGAAATGTCTAAAATGTTGTTGACAGAGTCAGAAAGTTAACATGAAGATCCATCATGGGGGAGTATTGAGACTTGGAGCTAAAGGAAGTTATGAACATGGACAGCAGGCAGTTTTCCTTGACTGTGTTGCTGGGTTGTTGACAGTGGAAAATTTGAAAATGCTAATTAAAGATTTAGGACATAAAGGCAGGTTCTACATATACTTCAAGCCCTGGAGAAAGGATTTCAGTTGGTGTAGTAGAATTGATGATGATGTGCAGGCCTCTGAAATCTTGAACATGCAGGGCAGTAGGACTGTGGACTTATATGTGTCACATGAATGTGTAGGGCATCAACTTGAAGGCAATTCTAATTCACAGGAAGCAATTGTCAACCTGAGTGAGTCAGAAGGGGAAGGTGATCTTAGCATTCCAACTTCTATGCCAACAGAGGAGGGAAGCAAGCAAACAGAGGAGGGAAGCACAGAGGTTAATTTGAAAGGAAAGGATGCTGAAACAGTGGCAAATCTGATTCAACCAACAGATACAGATACAAGTAGGAGGGAACTTTATGAGGAAATAGATGTGAACCTAAGCTGCCCATCATCACTACCCAATGAATATGCTAATGAATGTGATAATGAAGTTGAAAGGGCAGAATTGCATGAGGCTGTGGCTGATATTCAGGAGGCTAGGGCTGATATTGAGGTGGCAACACAAGATTGTCAAGCAGATTTGCAGGAGCATATGGCAGATTTTCAGGAGGCAGTGGAAATGGCAGATTGGCAAGCAGAGGTGGAGAAGGATAGGGCAGATTTTCAGGAGGCAATGGGAATGGCAGAGAGTCAAGCAGAGTTGCAGGAGGGTAGTGCAGATGTTCAGAAGGCAAGGGCAGATGTTCAGGAGGCAAGAGCTGAGTGTATTGCAGAGTTGCAGGAGAAAAGTGCGGAGTGTCTTGCAGAGTTGCAGTCAGATTTTCAAGATGACAATGTTGAAGATGATACAGCAGATGATATGCATGATGAGGAAGCAATGGATGATACATCAGATACTGGGCATGATGAGGAAGAAATGGATGATACAGCAGAGGTTATGCATGATGCAAGTGAGCAACCAAGTGAGTCAGATGCAGATGATGAGTATGAACCAACAAATGATGATGATGTTGACTGTGGAAGCAGTGAGGATGATGTTGATTTGGAGGATGAAGGTGATGTCAATTTGGAGGATGAAGATGGTGTTGATTTGGGTTGAATGGTGGGTGAAGACACTGTGCACTCAAAAAAGAAGAGGATTGATGGCATCCGTGTGTATGGAGGCCCAGAATGTGAGCCACATAATGATTGGGCCACAGACACAGATAATTCAGATGGGATTAGGAGCATTGGAGGCAGTGGTGATGCGGACAAGCAGAGGGGGGAAATTTGTGCATAATGTTGATATGGATAACCCAATACTGGAGCTTGGAATGAAGTTTGCAACTCCAGGAGAATTCAGGGAGTTGTTAAGAGAGCATGCAATAAGAAATGGATATGATTTTAAATTCAAGAAAAACGAAGGATGCAGAATTTCTGTGGAGTGCATTAACAAGTGTGGATGGGTGTGTTCAGGCTCTTGGGATAGCAACAGAGTATACTGGGTAGTGAAGAAACTCACAACAGTATCTATGAACAATGTATAGTTTGTTGGGACCCTAGTTTGTTTATGTTGGTGGTAGAGGCAGCAGTACAGCTGTTTGAGCAATGCTGGTGGTAGTTTGTCTATGAACAATATATAGGTTAGACTCCAGCTGTCTATGAACAATGTTGGTGGTAGTTTGTCTATGAACAATGTATATGTTAGACTCCAGCTGTTTGAGCAATATATATGACCAATGTATATGTGTTATGTCATGATTTGTTTGGGAATGTGGTATGTCAGTATTTCAACAGGCTTAGTGTGTTATGTCATGATCTATGTTAGTGTATAGTTTGTTTGGAAATATCTAGCTTGGAAATGTGTTATGTCATGATTCTGTTTGCTGCTTGGAAATGTGTTATGTCATGATTCTGTTGGCTTCTTCAAATACTGATGATATTGTTTCAGTTTGCATAGCTCATCACATCAGGCATATATTGATAAATGGAACAATGTTTCATTGACCGCCAACATAAATTGATACATGATACATTGTTTCATTCATCTACCAACAGGACATTCATGTTCACCCAGATACATTCCTAACATCACATACATTCCTCTCTCATCACTATTCTGATACATCACAAATCTAAATTATTTCTAACATATACATTCCTCCTCCTTACCCTCTCTGACTCATCACCACTCTGGCTTGTTATTCATCACCACAAACAACAACATAATTATAAGCCCCAAATTAGCAATCAAACACAGCTTCATTAGCCTGAACTCCTTCATAATGCTCTGGAGCTTATCATTGTTTTCCATCAGCTTCAAATTGTTATCATCACAAACACCTACAGCCTTATCCAATTTAATCTCTGCCTCTACCATCCTTGCCTCTGTCACCATAAGCATCACATCATTTTCTTCATTTCCCACCTCGAGCACCCTCCTCTCAGGTTCATCCATTAGGTGACGTATCACCTTCTTTGAGAATTCCGAGTGGGCTGTATCCTTCCACTTGAACATTTTGCATCTCTTGGACTTCTCATATTTAGGACACGACCAAAACCTTCTCCCTGGGTTATCTTCCGACCATGATGTCCTCCTTGGCGTCCTCAATCCACAGTCACACAGCTTGAAATCATCATAATCGGTTTCAAAATCTGGATCTTTCCGGCGATCTCTGCTGCTGCTGTTGCTGTCCTCATAGCTCATTTCTTCCTTTACCAAAAAAAATCACATGTAATTAGAACATAAATTACACATTTTAATCTCATACTTACTCGTCCTCTTTCTTCCTTGCAGGAGCTCCTCCACCTTCACGCCGTTGCGCTTGCCCTAGCTCCGCCGTTGCGTCTTCCCTAGCTCAGCTGCCGCAACCGAGTTGGCCGTCAAAATTTTGGTCCATCCCCTATTTAAAACCTATGGGGGCATAATTGTCATTTTCGTATCACGTGCTATCACGTGAACATATTTTCTGACGGAAAACTCAAAATGGGTATAACGTTGTCACTTTTGCCAAACGTTTGGGACTAATTTTTCCCAAAATGAACCATAGGGTATATATGTGAGAAACGTTCAAACGTTAGGGTATTTTCCAGTCATTTACCCATTTTAAAATCTATTGGAAATGCCCCTGCTGGGCCAGAAACTCCAAAACGCATCATTTATCTTATCCTTTCAAGTAGAGACAAACAACAAAATGTCAATTTTTTTGCCACGTCAATGTCGGCTCAACTTTCTGAGTACTTTCTTGACATCAAAAGAAGAAACATGATTTTTAGATTCTTTCTCACTTTCTTTTTTCGTTACTTTCTCCTTCCTTCACTTCCTCACTTTATTTCTTCTTTCTAAATGCCAAACCTGCCCTAAAATTAAAAGACATGTAGGCCATAATGCAAAATCAATAATCGCTTTAACTGCCATGGTCACTCGTCTCCAAGCCTAATTTTACAACCTGCATCAAACGTCAATCTGACCAGCATAGTGAAGCTTCATATCATCACCCATCTTTTGTCACTTTCTAGATTCTCTTTGACACACTCAAATCTGACACATTGCATGATCTGATGAGGATCATATGTACAGTGGCGCTCTTAAATCCAATTAATCTAACAACAAAAGTTTTCAAACATCAATCTAAGACTGACAAATTCAATTGCATTCGGAATAGAAAAGCTAAGTGTTTTGATATGTCATATAGGGTTCTCAACCAAGATTGCAGCCAGCACCACATAATAACCTAGCATCACCGTACCAAGCCACAAGAACATTTTTAAAACCTTTGGTGACAGGATGCCGCAAAGGGAATTCGGTGATCTCCCTTTCCCCTCAGGGCAACTGTTTCACGAATAATCACATTCACATTCACATTCATAAAAACCCATCTCATTATTTATATATCCCAAAATGAGTAAAACATCAATGAGATAATCAAAAATTCTGTTGTGCTCGAAAAAGGACACTCCCGAGAACAACTACACCATCACTACAGCCTCATGTCAAAGTATAAACTGGGTCATAAACACAGCATATTCGCTTTATCCAAAACATATCCGAGGATTTCAACACTTCTAAGTGCCTAAATGACACAACAAAGACTTTGTTAATCATTACACATCTTGTGACCTGGGATTTTATTCTAATTATACCTTATATAGTTAACATCCCATTAAATTGTATAGTTAATATCTTCAATAAACAAACCAACCCTCTTGTTCAAAATTCATTATGATAAAACTAACTATTGTCCAAATTGACTAAAAGTCAACGCCTTAAAGTTTGCCAAGAATCTTTCCCGTTATTAAAATATGCAACCAGAAAGTCCAAACATCATTAACATGACATATCAACACGATAGTATCAAGTTATAAAGATAATCACACCCAATGCAGATGCATTTTCAAATTTCATATAGATTCTTACGATCCCTTATAAATCAAGTGTAACCCTGATGTGTGATCTTAGATCCCAATAATCTACCAATGAAAGACACCCCTCTAGAGCTTTTGTAATGTTAATAGAACTTAGCATCTTTAATTTTATATCATACTCAATAAACTGCACCACATGTTGCAATTTGCTATATGTTAAAGATGAGCAGGCATCCTTCTATCTAATTTCCCGATTCAGCTGAATCAAGCTAAGGAAAACATCAATTTGATCCATACAATACAGCACGACCATAAAAATAAGAACTCGATCAGCAAAACATACCTATAAACCCCACAACCTCCACAAAAACACAGCTTTCTCACTCCTCCATCGCTTCCCGGACACCACCGGAGACTACCGCTGCCGAGTCCCCTCCATCTGCAGCTGCCGGCGGCCACTCAGACGATGACACGGTCTCCCCACTGTTCGCTGGCCCCATGCTCCCCTCCACCTCGGCCATCTGTGTTGCCGTGACCCCCTCCCCTCCGTCCACTCTCCTCCTCTCAAGCAGTGCCATCCTCTGCCGCCTGGCAATCCCCCGCAAAACCCTCCCCCCAATCACCAAGGAGGTGTTCACCGTTCTACCCCTCTCGCGCTCATCGCCCTCTGCGCCCGGGAGTCGGAACCGGCAGAGTGGACAAGAGTTGTGGCTGGACAGCCAAGGGACGATACAGTCAGAATGGTAGACGTGCGAACAAGGGAGCTTGCGGGCCGACGAGCCGAGAAAGAACTCATCTTTGCAGACGGCGCAGACGAGGTAAGGGTCTGAAATCTCGATGGTGGGGATGGATTCGATAGCGGATTTTGAAGCCGGAGAGGGCCCGCGGTGGGGCCCGCGGTTGAGGGGAAGGTCTGTGGGGGAGATGGAGTCGTCGCCGGTGAGGTGCTGGATCAGCAGCTGCAGATAGGCGGTGGGATTAGGGCTATGATTGGGGTTCCGGCTAATAGGATTGGGGTTGCTAGAGTTAGGGTTTGGGTTTGGGGGAGGGGAGATCTGGTACTCGTCGTCGGAGTCGGATTCGTCGGAGGAGTCGGAGGAGATGGAGAGGGGCTGATTGATTGGGGCGTCGAGAACTTCGAGGAAGAGAGAGCGGCAGTGAGGGCAGTGGAGGTCGGGGGAGGAGAGAGTGATGCTCATGTCGCACTCGTGGCACCAGTAGGTGGCGGCCGCAGGAGGTGGGACGGCGGCAGGAAAACCGGGGGCCGGTGCCGACGACATGGCGAACTTTCTGAGGTAGAGGGAGCGACTTGAGAGGGAGGAGATGATGAGCTTCGCTATTGTTTTCTCTCTCCTCACTCTCACCCCCACTCCCTCTTATTATCTTTACTTTACTATTTTTGTCTTGAAAAGATTAATAATGACCGCGGGCTTTCTTCGCTGATAAGCTATTGCTCGTTGTCGGAGAGAAAAGGACATTTCCGCAGCCGTGACGTTCGCTCCGCCAATCGCCGATTCGCCGGCCGTTTCAGTTGTCGGATTCGGCAATGGTTTGTCGGTGTTTTGTTGTTCTTTATGACTACATTAATAGATGCAGAGGAAATATTAACACATCGTCGCTTTGGCCGAGTGGTTAAGGCGTGTGCCTGCTAAGTACATGGGGTTTCCCCGCGAGAGTTCGAATCTCTCAGGCGACGTCAGTAATAGTTTTTGGCCATTAGAATGAATGTAAAACGTACAAAAATGTTACATAGTCGTGTGATCTCTCAATTTTTTTGTTAAATCTCCTTTTGTTATGAATGGGGAACCTTGTCGAGCGCCAAAAACCGGGTGAAAAATCCGGGACCTCAATGTGAGGTCCCGGATTCGAGCCCCCCTCCCTTATATGTAATATGCCAATCCTCCCCCCCCCCCCCTTAGCATAGGTAGTGTAGCAGCTCCTTCGGGCTTTTGTCGGGGCTGCCAGCCGGCCTTCGGGCGCGGTTTACTGCTTTTCGATGAACCAAAAAAAAGGGGAGACCTTTGGTCTCCACCCACTATCATCCACCATTAAACCCACTTTGAGTGGGTGTCCCTTGGGTTTCAAGGGACTTGTAACTCACATATTATAATATATATATGGCTGTGGTGAATATCATATGCCTACCTCTTTTATATTCTAACACGTTATCAGCACGATCATCAGCTGAGCCGAATCCCTGCCGACAAACGAATTGGTGTCGACGGACGAATCAATGCCGTCGGACGAACTGCGAGGACGCGGATAGGGCTTCCTTCTCCGAACTTCGCTTGTAACGCCCCGCTTCCCAAAAGACACCGGAAGCGAGATAGTTACGAGGTCCACAGGAACTGGAGCGGTGAAGCTCGAGTTCAATGAGCGTCTGTGATTATAACAACATAGCAGGTCCTTGCATGCATCTCAGAACAAAAGAAAACATTCATAAAATTTAAAGCCACATCCAGAAAGAAAGTCCATACATGAAATAAAACGCAAAGGCCATAGCTGGGTGAAAGAACTACAACGGAAACGTACACTAAACAAAAGCTGAAAGCAAAACTAATGGAAGGCAGCAACGGGGAAGGTCTCTGATCCTCCGCAGGAAGAGACTCGGCGTCAACGGCGAACTTCTGGCTCTCTAAGTCAGGTGTCTCAAAAGGATCCTTCTGGTACTCAAGCTCGGAATCTGACATACATCCAAAAACATGAATGTATGTCAGCAAGGGTCTGCAAGAAGAGGTTAGAAACCCAAGGCAAAGTGTACAAAATAATGTTGAATTTAAGAAGCATTAATAATTTATTCGAGATGTCAACAACAAGTTTAAACATGCCAGTTCTACGTGAAGTAAAGTAAGACATTCCTAACATGCAGTTCTAAACAGTTTAGGAAGTAAAGTAAATCTTTTCTTTTGTTTTATTAGCATGTCAAATTAACTGAGACAACAATAGTAATTGCAAGTTCCGTGTCAATATTTCATATCTCTCATAGAGTTCACGCCTTTAGGTCGTGATGAGTGTATCGTTCTTCTCACGGGGGTTTTACCGTGATTGACGCTACCCCACCGCATGCGGGTGGTGCTGTTGAAGAGAGGACCCCTTCATACGCCTAGTAGCCGCTCAACCCTAACCCGACCCTAGATTTATGCCGAAACACGAGCCAGCCTTGTCGACTCACACAACATCACGAAGTCATAATTTCGCCTTCGAGGCACACGATTTCACGATGTCACAATTTCGCCTTCGAGGCGCACGATTTCACGATGTCACTCATTTGTTAAACATTCCAAAAATGGCCAGACAAGATATGCACCAATTTAACAATGTCAACATTGTTATAAACGGGCTTTAGGAGGCCCAACTTGTTATTGGGTATCCACCCATTACGTAACCCTATTGCTATAAATACAGTGCTACAGATTCCGTAGCCACCAAGTTTACAACACATTATCAGCACGCTCGAGCCTGAGCCGAACCTCTGCCGACGGACGAACGCGACGCGAATGGGCTTCCTTCACCGAAGTCGCTAGATCCGGTGGATAGGATTTAGAGGTAACTCTTTTCCCTAGATCTAATTTCGTAAGCGCATATGTTTAGATCCAAATACTTGGATCGATTGTTTAATGAAAAATCATCGTTTTTATTGTTAAAAATCAACTTTTTACCATTGTTACGCCTATTTGACCGAGACCCGAAAGACACGAGCCAAGAAACCCGACTGCCGGTCAAGAGCCCATCTGCGCGCTCAGGCCCACTCGATAAGGCCCTATAAGGGACCCCCCCGAATGTCGATCCGACCCGGCCCCGGTAACACGCTGGTCACTCGCCCACTCCTGCGATAACCGCTCCCCCGGTTCCGCGACCACTAAATGGCGGTAATGGGGAGGTGCTGGCATGGCGCAGGGAGCGGCGACGGGGGGCGGATTGAGGGGGCACGATTGAGGGCGGACGAGCGACGTGGGCCGGGGGCAATCACGCCGGGAGCTCTATAAAAGGGCTAGGAGTCCGACAGGACAGGGGACCGCATCTCAGGTATCTAAAACCTAAGGTACTCCGTCAACGACCTTGTTCCCCCATTTCATCTCCTTCCTCCCCCGCTCGCGCCGTGAGACGCCGTTCCGATCTCCTCTCGAGTCGGACCGCCTCCGCCGGGCCTCCTCTTTCAGATCACTGTCTGACTTAGGCATCGGAGGGGATTTGGCCGGAACCAAGGTCCGGCCCCCTGACGAGCGTTCTCATCTACGCAGGAGGACATCAGATCCACGGGCCGAGGCTTCCCCTCCGCCCCTCGCCGACCGCGTAGCCAGCTGGACGATCGAGGCTACCCCTCGTCGTCTGACCGCCGAGGCCGAGCACATCCGTCCGAGGCCGAGCGTCTCAACCCGGGC
>JAULAV010004396.1:0-25000 GCA_030789695.1 Scilla litardierei
ACAGACAGACGACTGATGCAGCATGGACAGTCGACTGATCCAATGGACAGTCGACTGTAATCCAACATAAGTCGACTGGCCGTAAAATACAGATCAACAGATTTTGGGCAAAAGATAGACAGGCGACTGATAAACAAAACACAGTCGATTGTCACTTGGACAGGCGCCTGTGAATCGTTCATAAGTCGCCTGTGGGAATAAAAACAGAGAAGCCCAAAACTAGTTTGTAAAAGATTGTGCATAACAGGCGACTGTAGAACATAATACAGTCGACTGTTTTTGGGACAGACGACTGTAAAACGTTCAGCAGTCGACTGTTATAAACAATACATGCACAATCAAACAAGAAATGAATTGGGGTCTAAGGACGAATGATCTAATGATGTTCTAAGACTGAATTGAAGATGTGTATGAGTGCTCCAACAAAGTTCTACTTCTAAGCTACATACTAGAAGAGATAAAAGAAATTTACATTGACGAACTCTCTTTTCTATCCAACATATGAGCTTGAAGTCTTCATGGAGCTTCAATCATCATCAACGGTCATCCAATCCATTTCATTTGCCTTCAATGATCTTTGAGAGTTCTCCATTGCTAGTAGATCTTCATAATTAGCTTAGACAATGGATTAACTGCAAAATAGGGGATTAGTCACAAGTATTTATATTTTCTCATCATTAACACCAAGTAGGGAGAAGTACAATACTCAACATTCTTCCTCTTTTTGATGATGACAAAAAAACATAAACAAAAAGATAAATAATTATGCTTAATGGAAAACTTACTCCCCCTACATAGATGCCAATCATGTTAGTCAACAAATATTTGGGCATCTATATATCAATTGAAGCAAATGAGTAAAATATGAGTGAATTCAATTTATTAAATCTAGGACATAAAAATCCATATTCATTGTAATCTTACCCCCCTGAATCTAAAGCAACTTCAATCTTAGATTCAAAGTGTTAGCACATAGTTAGCACATTCATTATGAATCTTGTATGTTTATTTCTCTCCCCCTTTTGCATTATCCAAAAAGGTAGGAGTAAATAACAACAACAATAATCTTGCTAAATAAGAACTAACAACAATCAAGGAGTATAAAGATATATAGAATCCAAACTCATAAAACCATATCATATACTTATGTGAATAGAGGAATGGAAGTCCAATATCAACATTAAAAAAACGAAAAACAATATATATAGTCTCAAAAATGCATCACATCACAGATAGCATGAATAATCCAATATCAAGTCCAAATTGTCTCAAAATCACATTAGGAGAGAATATATCATTTATAGAGACAATATCACGATCAGCACATAGATATGATTAGCAATTATTCATGGAGTGACACAAAAGACGAAACTGCAATATCATATATATATATATATATATATATATATATATATATATATATATATATATATTTGGAAAGCTAGAAAAACTTTATTGAGTAAAAATATACAGAACTATAGAGCCTAGGAATGAGAAATCAGTATAAAGAGGAGAGGGCACAAGCGCCGTTACTCTCTAATAAAGAGCTCCCACCCTACGCGAACTATACAAAATAATAAAACAGACAAAATTCAGCCCAAGTCTCGAAACGCCCAATTCTCAAGGACTGAAGTCTCCTCTATAGTGGATGGTTCAAGACCTACAATTGCCACTCGAACATCCGCTGCCAATACCGCAAAAAACTCCACTTTCCCTCTACTTTTACATTCAAAGATTCGCCTGTTTCGTTCTTGCCAAATATGCCATACCAATGCTGAAAGAACCGTCCGTCCCAATCTGCTCAAAAATCCTTTCCCCCCAAAGTGGCCCAAAAAGTAATCACCAATAGCCTCAAGAGATGGCACCAAGTGATTGAGAATATTTAACTTCAACAACGACCTCTTAAGGACGTATTGCGAGAAATTGCAGTTTAAGAATAAATGGGTAATGTCTTCGATGTTGTTCCCCTCACACAGAACACAGGTAACAGGCAAGTTAAGGCCCCATCTGCCAATAATATCACGAGTTAGAAGCTTACCCCTTAGAGCACGGAGAAGGGCGATAGACCATTTAGGGATATGACCTGGGAACCAAACAAGCTTATGGTATCGAAATGAGGGACCCCTATTTCGAACACCCTCCCAGGCATCGGCAAATTTGAATGCACCCGAGCCTCTACAAACAGCCGGCCCCTGTCCAGTACTCCCACCCGCATAATATCCGAATCCCCTCATATGCTGATTGATGACGCCATCTACTACATATGGGGCCTGGCGATTGAGAGTGACGCCATCTACTACATATGGAGCCTGGCGATTGAGAGTGACGCCATCCCCTCCTGTAGGAGGATTCCGGTAACATTTTGTCCAGACCCAACGGTCATTGCCAAAAGTGAGTACGACAGATGCTAGGTGGTGCTTTACTTGAGAGATAGCAGGAACATCAGCCCAAGCCCCATGGAGCCAGTAGTCACTTACACGTTTCATTGCATCTTCCGGCGGAACTGCAACAAGATTCTTCAGAGGCCCACAATCTAGCCAATAGTCATGCCAAAAAAGAGTCGATCTCCCGTCTTTTACCATTCTTCGTACCAGTTTATTAGAGACATTTCTACAATTCAACATGTGTTTCCATGTGCCGGAATGATAGACTGTGCCCTTAGCCGCAAAGAACAATCCGGCCCTATCATATTTAGCTCTCATATATTTAGCCCAAAGGCTATTTGAAGTGAGGAATCTCCATGTCAGTCTCACCCCCGCAGCAACATTTAAATCTTCCAACAACCGTAATCCCACACCACCTTCTGGCTTTGGAGTACAGATATCTTTCCATGCCCAAGCATGAGAGGGGCCCATAATGAAACGACGACATAGGGAAGAAATCTTTCTAACAATGGAAAAGGGCATGTGGAATGCTTGCATCCAAAAAGAAACCATACCGTAGATTACCGATTTCACAAGCTCAATCCTACCAGAAATTGATAACAAATTTGAAGACCAGCTCATGAGCCGCTTCTTACACCTATCAAGAAGCCGACTGTACATGGGCGCTTTTGGGTATTTCGACGACAAAGGCAAGCCCAAATAAGTAGAGAAAGTAGTGGAGATTCTGATACCCAAAGAATCAGCCAGCACGGTTCTATTTTTTGTGCCTTTACTAAAAAGAACCGAACTCTTGTCCCAATTTACTTGAAGCCCAGTATAATCCTTGAACTCCAGAAGTAAGGACTTAATGCATTTAAAGGATTTGAGATTGGCTCTGCAGAAAACTAGCAAGTCATCAGCAAACAGAAGGTGGGAGATAGAACATGTTCTACGCATAGCCTGAAGGGCACCACATCCAAGTCTTTTGGAAATTAAGATAGAGAACGCCTCCATAGCAATAACAAAAAGGTACGGAGAGATAGGATCGCCCTGCCTGATGCCTCTGTTACCCTCAAAAAATCCCACTGGAGATCCTTTCACCATAACTGAGAAAGTAGGAGTAGAAACGCATTCTCTGATCCAGTTCACAAAAGCAGAAGGAAAACCCATTTGCCCCATAAAATAAAGGATAAAATCCCTATTAACAGAATCAAAAGCCTTCCGAAGATCCAGTTTCAGGCAAGCTCGACCACCCATGGGATTACTAAAGTCCCTAATTTGCTCATGAGCAATCAGGGTGCAGTCTGCTAATAATCGGCCTTTAAGAAAGGCAGCTTGATTGGGGGAAATAAGCTCATGAATGACCACTTTGAGCCTATTACAGATAATTTTGCTAAAAATTTTATATAGGACATTGCAACATGCAATCGGCCTATAATCCCCCAAAGATGTAGCATTAGAATTTTTGGGAACCAGAGCAAGATGGGTATGGTTAACTTGCCTAAGCAAAGAACCAGAGCTGAAAAAAGACTTTACCGCCATAGTAACGTCATCTCCAATTAGATACCAAAAATGTTGGTAAAAGTGCGCATTAAAACCGTCTGGCCCAGGCGCCTTATCAGGACCCAACTGGAAAACCACCTGCTTGATCTCCTCAGTAGAGATTCTCCTTATCAGCCAGGCCGATGCATCCTCCGTGAGAATGCGCTTAGGGGTAAAAACAGAGAAAGAGGAATTGTATGAGTTTTGATTATAGAGGCCCATAAAGTGATCAGCCGCCGCCTTTTTCAAGCCATCAATAGAGCCCAACTGATTACCCATAGCATCCACAAAATGGTTCAGGCTATTGTGGTTCTCTCTATACTTCATAGCCGTATAAAAGAATTTGGTGTTTCGGTCCCCCAACGTCACCCAATCCTGACGACTCTTTTGCCGCAACATATCCTCCTCCAGGCTCATAGAGATTGCCAACTCCTTCATAGCAGCCTGCTCAAGTGCTTGGATGGTCACATCCGAATTCAGCAATGGATTCAATCTAATGGATTCCAACTTAGTGCGGCACAAGTTCACCAGCTTGCTAGCATTGTAATCAGCCGACCAGTTGCGCAAAATGGGCTTTAACCTTTTTAATTTTTGGGCAACACAGTACATAGGAGTACCACCAACAAAGACACCCCAGCTCTCTTCCACAATTCTAGCAATACCACTGCATTTGGTCCAATAATTAAAAAACTTGAACGGTTTAGGGTCAGATTGTACCTGAGGGTGTAGACGGACCACCATCGAGGCATGGTCGCTAGTCCGGGGATCCAAATACTCAACAAAAGAGCCATTAAGTAGCTGCAGCCAATCACCATTTACGAACACCCTATCCAACCGAGCAGAGATCCTGTCTATCCCCATTCTGTTGTTACACCAGCTGAACTTGCACCCCGTGCTCTTGAGCTCATGGAGCTGACAAGTACTTATGCAATCATTGTAATCAAATAATAATTTATGCTCCAGGTGCCGGCCCCCTACTTTGTCCGAAGAATTAAGAACACAATTAAAATCACCTCCCACCAACCACGCACCATTGTTAAGCCTAGCAGCATCACTTTTCAAGCAAACCCACAAATCCTTCCTTTCAACTAGTGTGTTACGGGCATACACACCGGTTATAGCACAGGAGAACCCTCCCGTGTTGGTACACAAAACAGTAACATGCTGATCAGAAATAGAGAAGAGAGAAGTCTTCCATACTTTGGGGTCCAAAGCCATCATAACCCGCCCAACAGAATGGGAATCCGTATTATTAAACAGTGTCCAGTTTTTAGGAATCACAGGAATGGAATTACCTGACGATGATTTAAGCTTAGTCTCAAGAAGAATAATAGCGGTCGGCCTAACAGAAGTCAATCTGTCTCGAAGATCCCTACGACGGGCAGGGTTATTCAAACCCCTAGTATTCCATATGAACACAGTCATTGACCAACCTGATTTTTAGGATTGCCGCCCTGGATCCTTGCACTCCGTCTTGCACAGGATTCCACAGGGCAATCAGTCTTCCTCCTGACCTTCTTACTTCCCTCCACCTGCTCTAGAATAGTGAGCTCTTCCGCCAACCAATCAAGATTATCAACCGCCAACTCAGACGGAACCCTGTCAATTTCATTACCCCCAACCGAGTCATTCTCTAATAGGGAAGGGAGAGGAAAAGGTTCGCACATACGCCTTGTGCCACCCGCATCAGCAGTGGAGGATTGTAAACCGACTTCAGTAGCTAAGTGAATGTCTCTCGGTGGCCTAGGGGAATCTGCAACAGGAGCAGGCACCGAATTTGCAACAGGAGGGATACCCTCATTCACCGGAACAGTAGAAGCGTGACCCCCTGCCACGGCCTGAGCCACAGGCATTTCAACAACCGCAGCCACATCACCAAGTTACACAGTCTCATCCATTAAACCCGGTTCAGTCAAATTAATAGCATTAAACTCCCCTTCAGTAGCACAGCACTCGGGTTCACAGTCATCTTCATTATTGATATTATTCACCAATATAGGACTCGGGTTCATAGGCAATGAATTTACAGCCACACCATCCCCTTGGATTGAAGGAAGCTCAACTCCTGCTTGGCATTGGCCATCACTATGCCCAAAACAGGCACACGTGCTACACCGAGGGGGTTCCCCTTCAAACTTTGCCACAATAGAAATGATTTCACCGCCATCTAATTCTACATCCACAGACTTTCGTAAGGGAACCGCCGCATCAACCTCAACCAAACAACGCGCATAGGTAATCCTCTCAAGATTAGCAGTTGCTCGATCTAGGCACATAGGGGTACCAATGACAGAGGCAATAATATTCAGAGTATCCAGATTCCACATGTATAACGGTAGGCCATGAAGTTGGACCCAGACAGGGACCGAGGTGAGGATGTCTCTATCATGGCGGAGCTTCATACTCCACTTCTTCAAGACTACCAACCGGCCATCAAACAACCACGGCCCGCCCTTTAGAATCTTCTCACATTCTTCAGAGGATTCAAAACGGAAATAAAAGAAACCATTATCCTTGCTATATACTTGAACCTTCTTCTTTAATCTCCAGATCCTCTCCACCCAAGCAACTATTTGCCCATAGAAAGGAATATCTCCAAGAACATAGCCGACCAGAGTATCCTTCCACCTATCAGCACCCCTCTCCACCAAGTTACCAGGTACCCGAGCATGAGAGGAACCATCTGCCACCTTCAAGGGGGCCACATAGGTCATCGCCAAACCCGACTGATACATGCGCCTTTCAGCACAGACGTCCAGCCACGATCTCTTCTCAACATTAGTATCAATAGTTATTGCTACCTTTGGCCTTTGTGGAATTTTGCCAAACACGTGGTGCGCCGGAATAGCAGCACCAGTCTGTGACAGATTCCGACACTTGCCACCCGGAGGCCGCCCCCGACCAATTGGAGGCCTCGAAACAGGCCCCCAACGTGATGTCCGATCAAGCCGTGGCCTACCCCTACGGACTTCTTGCCAGCCTTCATCATCATGGATATCCCTCCGGTGAACCTCTGCTCCCAACGCATCCGATCTGCCTAACGAAGAGGGAAGAACACCCCCAGATCCCGATCGCACAATCTTGGCCAGACCGGATCCATTGCCAGATCCATCGCCAACCGCTACTTTGGATTGATCACCCACCTTGGAACATCCCGCACCGGCATCCCCCTTAGAGTTACCCAGCAAAATCCACCGTGAAGCATCCTTGGAAGCCTCCCCAACCCTATGCGCCGCCGGATATTTATATATATATATATATATCAAAAGATGACATGAGTACACATCGGATGGACATCACCATGTCCAACAAAAATTCATCATGATTACAAAAAAATCATCATGATATCAGCGTACATCATTAGCAAATATCATACATCATCAACAAATATCCATCACTACACAAAATACAACCATCATACAAACTAACACTACTCAAAAGAAATCTATGAGTGAGTGTCTCCAGGTGCAACAGAGGATGAAGTAGGTTCTGTGACAGCAGGGGTATCCTCTGGAGGAGGTTCAGCAGCAGCAACAGCAGCAACATCAGCATCAGCAGCATCACCAGCATCCTGAGTAGAAGCTACACCAGGATGCACAACGACATCAGTGACGATGGGCTGAGGAGGCTCATGAGGCTGGGGAGGAACGAAACGTCTCAGATGCTCAGGGAAGGGTATACCCTGATGCTGGAATGATAGGGAAGCCAACTCATATAAACCAGAGACCATCTCAAAAAGAATATCAAGAGAGGGTGGAGCAGGGGTGGAAGGCTGGTCTGCTGGAGGAACTGTGGAGGAAGACGGAGCTGAAGTGGATTTCCTCTTCTTTGATGCAAGCTACAGAGCCGAAGAGGACTTCGCCTTTGCAGCAGCATCCAGAAGAGGACCAAAAGGCTAAGGCTGGTAGGGAGACAAGTTAATCCCAAAGTGACGAAAAACAAGAGTAAGTAGACCACCGTATGGAATGTTAGCGGAGGAGGAAGTAAACTCTACCTTGTCCATCATGTCAAGGAGGACACCGGCTCAGTTCATGGACATCCCGGAGAAGATCGCATACATACACCTCAGAATATCCTAGTAAGGCTGGTCAGATGATCCATACTTCAGCAAGATGTTGGACTTCACCACGAGATGAACAACCTAACCCCTAGCCGAAAACATAGATGACCTAATACCAGAATTTAGGGCTGAGGGTATCTCACGGAACATGTCCCGGAGGACATCCTGGTCAAGCTCATCAATGTCGAAGATGGAAATGTCAAAGTGAAGAGATACAGTAAAAGGAATCCTAAGAATGGTCCCTAAGAGAGTGGGATTAATGCGAATGGAGGTCCCCTGGACAACAGTTTCAATGTATCCAGTGGAGGAGTACTCACCGCGAATGCGGTTAGCATAGAAGAACTTAACCAAAAATGGATAAGCCCGAGGAGATTCGCTTTGAGAGAAGCGAAAAAGATTGGCCAGATGGGTAGCAGATAAGATATCTGAAAGTCTCTCAGCGGTGAAGGCGGGGAAAACGATATAACGCTCTCGAAGAAGTTTGATCCCAATGAGAGAGTGGAATTTTGCCAAGCAAAGATCATCTCGACAAATCGGAACAAGGGGATCAGATGGTGGAGTGACAGGGGGTTCTTCTGAGGAACTCGATACATAAAGTGAAGGAGGAGCCTCAGCACTAGGCTCATTGATGCGAACACCAATGGGCTTGCGCTGACGCTTGATCAGGGGCTCAGTGTCAAAAGAAGAAGACTCAGAAGGAGAATAACCCGGCGAAGCAGAGTGAGAGGGGGATTCGGCATGCTTGGTACGAGCCTTATAGGATTTCTTGGTCTTGGCGACAGAAGGCTTATGAACCCTAGGTTTCTTAGGAGCCATGGAATCAATCAATCGAAAGAAGACAAGTGTCGATAAGAGATGAAATCAAACGACAATAATCGCATGAGAGAGAGAGAGAGAGACAGACCTAATCGAAAGGCACTAAGGCACACCCAAGAGGCAATCGACTAGCAGGGAGGAGGAGATCGACGGCGACGGTAGAAGAAATGAGCGGAAAGAAGAACGGTTTCAAGTCAGAGGAGAGAGAAATCGTGCGTCGAAATGAAGCGTCTCGGCGAATATAAAGAAGGGGAAACAATCTGGGCCGTTGGATCAAAGAATCGACGGATCAGATTGGAGCAGCGAACCGTCACTACAGTAGACAGTCGACTGATGAACAAAAGTCAGTCAACTGGATGAAGTGATAAGAAATAAGTTCAAGATGACAGACAGTCGAATGTTAAGTAAACCATAGTCGCCTGTCCGAGGAACAATCTACTGAACGCTACACATCAGTCGACTGACTGAGAATCAATAAACTGCATCAAAAAGACAGAGAGTACTCGAAAAAATTTGACAGAGATGACAGTCGCCTGATGACTAAAATGCAGTCGCTTGTTGAAATAACAGTCGACTGTTAAATTGTCATCAGTCGACTGTGAGAAAAATACAAGTTTCCGACTGAGAAGATAGAGTAGGGCAGTCAATTGTCGAAGGAAAGACAGTTGTTTGTCCTGGTCCAAAAAATGCACAGTGAGATAAAAATCCAGAGGATAAGAACACTCACCCTAGGACCTATACACTAATCACAAACTCATCATAAGAACAATGTAAAATAATAAATCAATTATAACATAAATCTCTAAAATCAATCTCAAAGACTTCATGAAATCGCATAAATCTCAATTGCATTTCTTAAACACATATATAAGATATATCAAATGAAGATAGGCAACATGATGATATGAGCTCAAAAAGGGTTATAACATATATGTAGAGCTCCTAAATTTCAGATTAACCCATAATTCCTAATTCTTCATGCAACCTCACAAATGAATCTTCTTTAAGAGGTTTTGTGAAGATGTCGGCAATTTGTTTTTTGGTTTCAATGTACTCTAAGATGATGTCCTTCTTAGCTACATGATCATTTATAAAATGGTGTCTCACATCTATGTGTTTGGTACGGGAGTGATGTACAGAATTCTTGGAAAGACATAGGGCACTTTGGTTAGCAACCATGATCGGGCAAGTATCACAATTGACACCATAGTCCATAAGAGTGTGTCTCATCCAAAGAACTTGTGCACATGTAAGACCTGCGGCAATATATTCCGCTTCAGTTGTGGACAATGACACTGAGTTTCTTGGAAAACCAAGAAACTAAGGAATTTCCTAGAAAATGGCACGTGCCACTAGTACTTTTCCTATCAGACTTGCATCCGACAAAGTCGGCATCACTATATGAGATTAACTCATATGTGCTAGATTTAGGATAAATTAACCCATAATCTAGAGACTGATTGAGATAACGAAAAATTTGTTTAACCGCAATCAAGTGTGACTCCTTAGGTCTAGCTTGATATCTAGCACACAAGCATACGGAAAACATGATATCGGGCCTACTAGCGGTTTTGTAAAGTAAGCTACCAATCATACCTCGATATAGATGAACGTCTACATCTTTTCCGTTCTCATCCTTATGTAGGTGGGTAGTCGTACTCATGGGAGTCCTTTTGCTTGAAGACGATTCCATCCCGAATCGCTTAATAAGCTCCCCTTTGTACTTTGTCTGATGTATGAAAGTTACATCCTTCATTTGTCAAATTTGAAGTCCAAGGAAGTAAGTGAGCTCTCCCATATGGCTTATCTCGAATTCATCCTTCATAGACTTAGAAAATTCTTGACAAAGATTAAAGTTAGTAGAACCGAATATAATATTGTCGACATAAACTTGAATCAAAAGAATGTCATTTTCATAATCTTTAATGAAAAGAGTAGAATAAACTTCTCCCATTTTAAAACCTAAATCCAAAAGAAAGGCCTTGAGTCGATCATACCAAGCTCTAGGAGCTTGTCTCAACCCATACAATGCTTTCGTAAGTTTGAAAACATGGTTTGGAAATTTTTCATGAATGAAACTGGGAGGTTGAGAAACATATACTTCTTCATTGACAATTCCATTTAAAAATGCACTTTTGACATCCATTTGAAATAGTTTGAAATTCTTATGGGATGCAAAAGATAACATCAATCTAATAGCTTCTAATCTAGCTACGGGGGCAAAAGATTCTTCGAAATCAATACCTTCCTCTTGCCGGTAGCCTTGAGCTACTAACCTTAATTTGTTCCTTGTGATTACCTCGTTCTCATTGGTCTTGTTCTTGAAGATCCATTTGGTCCCAATGACTTGGTGACCACCTGGAAGAGGAACGAGCTCTCAAACTTCATTTCTCTCAAATTGCATTAGTTCTTCTTCCATTGCCACTATCCAAGAGCTATCCTCACAAGCTTCTTGGACGTTCTTTGGCTCAATGGTAGAGACAAATGCGCAATGAGAAAATTCTTCAATTCTTGACCTCGTTCGAACACCGACACCAATATCTCCAATTATTTGGTTATGTGGATGGTTGCGAACGGTCGGGTAAGCTTTGGGTATTCCTGCATCACTAGGAACAACTTCAAAAATCTCATTAGTAGTGTTAGTCTCAATAATCGAATCATTAATCTTAACATAACTAAGAGGTTCACAAATAGCATCTACACTATCATCATCAACATGAGGAAAATCAAAATCTTCATAAAATGATACGTGTAGTGATTCCTCGATCGTTGAAGAAGTTTTGTTGTATATCCGGTAGGCTTTGCTACGTGTGGAATATCCAACAAAAATTCCTTCATCGGATCTTGGCTCAAATTTATCTAAATTACCAAAAATGTTCTTGATGAAACATTTTGAACCAAAAACATGAAAATACTTAACTTGAGGCTTTTTGTATAAAACAACTCAAAATAAGTTTTGTTCGTTCGGGGTCTCACTAGGATCCTATTGAGCACATAACATGCCGTGTGTACCGCTTCTGCCCAAAATTGTAGTCCAAGATGATTATCATGGAGCATAGTACGAGCACACTCAATAAGAGTCCTATTCTTTCTCTCTACAACACCATTTTGTGGTGGTGCCCGAGGGAAGGAAAAGTTATGAGTTATCCCGGCGTCATCACAAAACTTTGTAAAAGACTCATTCTCAAATTCTCCTCCATGATCACTACGGATAGTGATAATGGTGGATCCTAAGAGATTCTGAATCTTCTTTGCAAATATGGTAAATTCTTCAAAAGCTTCATTCTTATTAGTTAAGAATGAAACCCAAGTAAATCTAGAGAAGTCGTCAACGACAACTAATCCATAATGAGCATTGCCTAAAGAAGCGGTTCTAGTTGGCCCAAATAAATCTAGATGAAGAAGTTCTAGGGGCCTCTTAGAAGTAATGCCTTCTTTAAGTTTAAAAGATGATTTACTAAGTTTACCTCTTTGACACGAATCACAAAAGTTTTTCTTACTAAAAGCAATTTTAGGAAAACCTTTGACTAGATCATGCTTGGCTAACTTATATAAGTGCTTGAAGTGAACATGACCAAAACTGGGATGTCATAATAGTTGTTCACTTGTATTAGCAACTAAGCAATGGTCTACGGTTTTAGGCAAGCTCAAATAATAAATATTTTTACGCCTAATACCAGAAAATAAAACATTCGAATTAGAATCAATAATTGTACACAATCCTTCTCCAAAGTTAACCTTATAACCTTTGTCACAAAGTTGACTAATGGAAATGAGATTGTGACATAAACCACTAACAAGAAATACATTAGTGATTAAGGGTTTTGAAGGGTTACCGACAATACCTACTCCAATGATGGTTCCCCTTTGATTATCTCCAAAAGTGACCATTGCACCACCCTTGATGCTAATCACTTTGGAGAGCAATGAGGGATCTCCCGTCATGTGTTTGGAGCAACCACTATCGAGAATCCATCCTTTTCCTTTTGAGCTAATATGACTTTTATTGCTCTTCTTCTTTCTCTTGGGTACCTACATAATATACCATAAGCTCATGGTACCCAATGTTTGTTGGGTCCAAGGGGATTAGCCCTTTGGAAGCCAAGTCCAAGTGGACTTCCACTTCCCAACATAATTACAATTCTTAATAACATCATGAAAATAGGAATCAACATAAGCATTCCTATCATTTAGGTTAGTGTTCTTAGGACCCCAAATGGTGTAAATTTTGGGAGTCCTTTTCCTAGTTGCATGCATACTTGTTAGATTTCTATGTGGTGCATGCTTCTTAGGAACATGGTTTCTAGCATAAACATGAGGTGGTGGATATGCATTGAACATACGAGAATGATATGTATGCTTGGGAACATGCATGTTGTATGAAGCATATGGGTTATGCATGACATGTGGAGGATGTGCTTACATGTAAGAATGATGCGTATGTGCATATGGGTGTATATGAGCACGTACATGAGTATTTCTCATGTGTGGATTTGTACGTGTCCCTGAGTGTGGAGCATAAAAAGTGTCATGAGTATCCACTTGTGAAGTAGGAGGTTTTCTACATGGATGAGTGTTGGTGTACATGTAAGCATGGCTTCTCTTTTGGTTTCCACCCTTAGTGGGTTTCTTGCCAAAAGGAAGAGATGGTGAAGTGGTGACATTCTTGGTAGGTTTACTACCTATAGTGTTTGACACCACTTGTGGATGCACCAGATGAAGGCCTCACAAAGTCTATAGTGACACCACTATAGGAGGTGCAATCATTGGATTCATTTGCTTTTACAAAACCAAGACCAACACGATGTGTGGTCGGAAATTGATTTGCAAGCAAATCATCCAATTGTCCTTTTCCCTTATTGAATCTCACAATACTGGAGGACATGAGCTCATATTTCTCCTTAAGAGAAGAAATGTTGGTATCCAAGGTGGACACCCGTGTTTTAAGCTCGTGCACTTGAGTTTTAAGAGAATCATTCTCTAAACCCAATTGTGTGTTGTATAACTAGATCACTATTATCCTTAGGATGTGTTTGATCTAGTTGAGATTTGAGGTTTTCACCTCATCTCTCAAAGTGACATTTTGAGAAGCTAAATTCACTTTCTCAAGAGTTAAAGTATCAACAATGGTGTCATTATTGAAAATGCATGGTATGTATGAATTGCTAACATTTAAGTTCTTTAAGCTAGTATATCTAATCATTAAAGATTGATATTTAGCGAATAATTCTTCATTAGCAATACGAAGTTCATCCATTGTTACCTCGGTATCATCCGTGTCGGAATCACTCTCATCGGAGAGTCGATCTTCTCATGTCATGAAACACATGTGGGCACTCTCACCCTTCTCATCATCGTAATCACTTGATCAATCTCCACTTGAGTCATCAAATGTACCAACGAGTCCTTTCTTCTTATCTTTCTTGTTCTTGTCGAACTTGTGGTACTTCGGAGCCTTCCACTTCTCTTTGTTTCTTAGCATTGGGCAATCCCTTTTGATGTGCCCTGGCTTATTACACTTAAAGAAAAGAGAGGAAGTAATATTAGTAGACTCAAATCTTTTGTTAGAGGGAAATTTACCTTTGCGAAATAAGCGTTGGAACTTCTTTGCCATTTGGGCCATTTCACCCAAATCCATTTCATCTTCTGAATCTTCACTATCGGAGGATGATGAATTTGCGTTGAATGCCAAAACTTTCTTCTTGCCCTCCGAAGGATTCATCATAGCTCGAATCTTTAATCGGTTCTCCCGTCTTACCTCATAAGACATGAGAGTCCCGATAAGATTCACAACTGTGTAGTTCTTCAGATCATTGACCTCCTCGATGGTGATAGCTCTTCTTTTCCATTTGGAGGTCATTCCCATTATGATCTTCCTTACCTTTTCAGGTTCGGTGTATGTTTGGCCAAGGGCTTCCAATTCATTGGTGATGTCGATAAAACGTCCGTACATCGATGCAATGCTCTCACTTTCCTGCATAGGAAACAAATCAAAGTTTTGCACGGCAACATATAACTTTGAAAGATTTACCTTGTTCGATCTCTCATGGGTAACGATGAGATGGTTCCAAATTTGATATGCACTCTTACATGTGCATATCTTGTTGAACTCATTCGGGTCCAGTGCATAATGAAAAGCGATCATTGCTTTTGAGTTGTTGAATTCGGTGGATTTCTCGGAAGTCGTCCATTTTTCGAAATCCTCTTCGGTGGGCTCTTTGTATTCCTTGTGGAGGGTTCTCCAATGTGAAGCACTCCTTAGGAATGTCTCTATCCAGTATTTCCAATAGCCGAAGTTCATTCCATTGAAACGCGTAGGACACACCGTTGATTGACCTTCGAAAAGTGTGGATGCTCCATCACGGTCGTGATTGTTGTACGAAGGCGGCGGAGGATCGTTGTTGTGATTGTTGTTGTTGTTGGATGCCATAGCTATAACCTTGCGCTCTGATACCAATTGTAAGGACCCTGGCTATGGAGAAAACACTAGAAGGGGAGGTTGAATAGTGTTTAAGCAATTTAAAAAAGTAGTTACACCAATTTAAATGCTAACCAACAATATAGTGCGGAATTAAAATTAAACCCAAATAGAAACAAATGCTAACGCAAGGATGTTTCAAAGGTTCGGACTACCCAAGTCACTTTCCGACTTGTTCCCGATAATCCTACGTCCCTTCCACTCGGATACCTCCAGATACTCAAGTTAGAATACTAACTTGAGGTTTCCTTAAACCCCACTTGTAGCAACCCTACAAGTGAAATCGAAATACAATCGATTGACCTTGACTCCCACAACTTGGGAGCAAGCAAACCACTCTCACAACCCGAGAGCAAATTCAAATAACGAATATTATGAAATATGAAAGCAACACTTACAATCACCTATGCCTTGAAGTAGAACTTGACGGAGAAGTGTGTTGTGTGTTGAAGACTCTCTTAGAAGAGAGGAAAAGACCTTTCTCTTGACTGCACCAAATGCCTAGAAGATAACTCTTTGGTTCTAGATTGGAGAGCAAGAGATCAAAGATTGGAATTATTAGGGCTTTTGGATTTGAGAGCTTTTGATCTTGAGAAAAAAGCTTGAGAGATTTTGCAATAGCCTAGGTAACATCTCAATGGAACAGTATATGCTCCTTATATAGGTTTCTCAAATCCACAAAATAGAATAGGCAAAAACCCTTTTGGAATCCGTGAGAAAAATCTCAACGGATAGAATCTGCACTCGCGACAGTCGACTGTTGAGGAAACTACAGTCGACTGTTGCACAGTCAGAAATGGCAGGCGAGAATTCATAATGGTAACTTACCACGTGGACAGTCGACTGATGAAGCATAGACAGTAGACTGTTGAACCAACAGGCGACTATAAATCCTTCTACAGGCGACTGGCCGAGAACAGGGTAAGTTGAAGAATTATGGAAATCTTCTGAGATAACAGGACAGAGGACTGATGAGGATAAAACAGTCGACTGTTAATCAGAACAGGCGACTATAAATCCTTATACAGTCAAAACCTAGAATTTCCAGAGAGCTGAGTCAACAAATTGACTCACAGACGGATGACTGATGCAGCATTGACAGTTGACTGATCCAATGGACAGTCGACTGTAAATCCAACATAAGTCGACTGGCCGTAAAATACAGATCAACAGATTTTGGGCAAAATATAGACAGGCGACTGATAAACAAAACATAGTCGACTGTCACTTGGACAGGCGCCTGTGAATCATTCATGAGTCGCCTGTGGGAATAAAAACAGAGAAGCCCAAAACTAGTTTGTAAAAGATTGTGCATAACAGGCGATTGTAGAACATAATATAGTCGATTGTTTTTGAGACAAACGACTGTAAAACGTTCAACAGTCGACTGTTATAAACAATACATGCACAATCAAACAAGAAATGAATTGGGGTTTAAGGATGAATGATCTAATGATGTCCTAAGACTGAATTGAAGATGTGTGTGAGTGCTCCAACAAAGCTCTACTTCTAAGCTACATACTAGAAGAGATAAAAGAAATTTACATTGACGAACTCTCTCTTCTATCCAACATATGAGCTTGAAGTCTTCATGGAGCTTCAATCATCATCAACGATTATCCAATCCATTTCATTTGCCTTCAATGATCTTTGAGAGTCATCCATTGCTAGTAGATCTTCATAATTAGCTTAGGCAATGGATTAACTACAAAATAGGGGATTAGTCACAATATTTATGTTTGATCATTATTAACACCAAGTAGGGAGAAGTCCAATACTCAACAGTATCATCTATTCAAATCAAGCACCATTTACCCATGTCGAATACTTATTATGCTCATTCACCAAATAGCTTTAAAAATAGAACAGAACATCCCTTCCCATAATCAACTGCAATGCTCGAGGAAAGCAAAAGAACCAAAACGAATAAGCTCCCCCAGTAGTCTGCTTTGTTTATTGCTAGCAGAAGCAGCAGTAGAGGATTCTACAAGTGTGCTTTGTTTAGCTCATCAAAATAGGTATGCTCCATAGCTTTCTTTACCGATATTCTCTTCCCAGGCTCGTACTACAGCATCTTCTGCATTGATCAAAGCAAAAAAAACCAATTTAAGATAAGTTCAGTATATATCAGAATCAGGGGATACACCCCCACAAATCACAAACTCACCAATAGAAAATCAATGCCATTCAAGAATCTGATGAAAAGAAACAAATCAATATACATCATTGGGATAGCAATTACTACTGTTCACGTAACTGATTCACCGACTCTGTCAAATGTACAATGCCATAAAGTGGAAGTACTCACAAATCATTTGAAGAATGCTAAGCAAAAATGTAAACATATACACATCAGAGCATAGAACCTAGTCTTTGAATTACTGGAATATATGATGAGAAATTTGGTTGACCTTTCATATTCTCAGACATACAAATGGGAGGTCATCAATCTCTAAAAACATATGAAAGAATGTGGTAAAAATCAACCGTAATGCAAGTTAACATATCAATCCAATCTTTCTTTGTGAAAAATCCAACTTGTTTACGGGTGTTTTCTCACCGCTGAATTGTTGACTGAGGAAGGGAGGTCAACTGTCAAAGGGGACACGCAGGACCTCCGGGATCGGTTGAAGGCAGAGTTGCTCGATGAGGGACGTGCGGATCCTTGCGTCGGCTTGCCGAAGGGTAGCCTCAGCAGAGCGACGACCTCATGGTGGTGGAGACGAGGGGGCTCGGGGACGAGGGCACTTGGCTTCGACTGGAAAAGCACTGAGGGGTAGCCTCGACGTCGCTGGATCTCCTAGACCTGAATAGATGAGAGAGCTCGTCAGGGGGGGGTCGGACCTTGGTTCTGACCAATTCCCCTCCGATGCCAAAGTCAGATCTGATCTGATAGGTGCTAGGGGGATTGGGCTTGGTTCACAGAGAGACCTAGCACCGATCCTCGGGCCGAGCTATGGAGGACATGTATGTAAAGGTGGAAGAAGGTGTCAGAGTGTGTATGAGATACCTCCGTTGTAGATCTCGGAGATCTACCCCCTTGTGATGATGCACTTTCCCTCTTCATATAGGCGAGTCCCCCTAGTAATGGGCCATGATGAGACATCATTGCCGTCATTCACGAGGATGTGCTAATGGGAAAACCTTGACCCCCATAATTGACACGTTTGATCATGGGATGAATGCCATGAAGGTGGAGTCATGGCCATGAGTGGTTGCCATAATTACCGGGCCATGATGGCTGGTTGCCATAATTGGGGAGTGCTCCCTCAATTTGGGGAGCGATTTCCTCCACTACGAATAGTGGGCGGTCTTTTGGGCCTTCGTTTTGGATGGAGAAGCGCGACCAGCCTGTGAGATCACTGGGCCGGAGCCCAAGGACGTAGTAGGCTGGTTGATTAGTCGTGGTTGACTTGGATCCTCTGGGCCCGGTCAAAATGGTAGTATCAATTGCCCCCATCTTCCGAGCTCTACCATTGTTGGGGTTGAGATTGGGAGATGTAGCATACGAGGGAGAAGTGGCTCCAATTGTAAAATTGGTCCGTCTTGCGGAGTCGGCTAGTGACTATAAATTGTCGGTCCGAGATTCGTTCTGTGGCGAGGGGAGTTGCCACTCGACTTACGGCCGACGAAGGAGTTTGGCCGGTCGGCTGGGTGAGTTTCCCCCAGCCTTACGACCAATCTTGTTCGTTCGGTGGTGAGGGGAGTTTCCCCTCGACTTACGACCAACGAAGGAGTTTGGTCAGCCAGCTGGGGGAGTTTCCTCAGCCTTACGACCGATCTTGTTCGTTGATGGCGAGGGGAGTTGCCCCTCGACTTACGGCCGATGAAGGGGTGGGTCGACCAGCTGATGAGTTACCCCCAGCCTTACGGTCAATGTGGTCGGTCTGCTGGGGGAGTTGTCCCTAGCCTTACAATCGACAGGTCGATTGGCCCGCTGGAGGAGCTACCCCAGTCATACAGTCGATCGAGTGATCGGCCTGCTGGGGGAGTTGCCCCTAGCTTTACGGTCGATGTGGTTGGTCTGCTAGGGGACTTGCTCAAGCCTTACGATCGACATGTTGATAGGCTACTGGAGGAGCTACCCCCAGTCTTACGGTCGATCGAGTGATCGGCCAGCTGGGGGAGTTGCCCCCTGTCTTATGACTGATCCGTTCGTTCAGTTGTGAGGGGAGTTGCCCCTCGATTTACGGCCGACGAATGATTGGGTCGGCCAGCTGGGGGAGTTGCCATAGCCTTACAATCGATCCGTTCGGTCGGTTGCGAGGGGTGTTGCCCCCTCGGCTTACGGTCGACGAATATGTGGGTCGGCCACCTGGGCGAGTTGCCCCCGGCCTTATGGCCGATTTGTTTGTTTGGTTGCAAGGGGAGTTGCCCCCTCGGCTTATGACCGACAAATGAGTGTGTCGGCCAGCTGGGAGAGTTGACCCCAGCCTTATGACCGATCTGTTTGTTTGATTGTGAGGGGAGCTGCTCATCGACTTACGGCCAACGAAGGAGTGGATCGGCCAGCTGGGGGAGTGGCCCCAAGCCCTTTGACCGATCCGAGCTCCAGCTCCAGCTTTCGTCTGAATCCCAGCTTCTGTTCTGGCACCAGCCTAGTCATCGGAAGTTCTGCATCACCGCCCGAGTTTCTGTACCATCGTGGGAGCTTGGCTGGATGATGCTCGGAGCTGATTGAGCGTTGACCGCATTGGCGATCATCCTCTCGTGATGACCCATCAAGTCCTCAAGGCGAATCAAGCGTGACGAGTTGAAGCTCCTGTCGCTGCTGTTGTGAGCAGATTTTTGGTACCCGGATGCCAAGGTCACCGAGATCTATATGTGAAATAGCTCAGTTGATGAACTTGTCTTGGGTTGGCAAGTCATTCAGTAAGCTCAGCAAGTACTCTTCAGGCTCAAAAATGGGGTGAATGAACAGAGGGGCTCGGATTGGTGATCAGCAACTGGAGATCGGAGCTCGAAAGAGGATCGGATCTGAATTTAGCAATCAGACTCTGATTGAAGAACATCCGGAGAAGTGATCTCCGAGTGATTTTTGACCAGAGGGGTTGCTGGAATCTCTGATCGAATAAAGACTCCCTCAAGCTAATATAGAACCTTGACCACAGGTTCAGAGGCGATCAATTGGGCTCGACCTCGTACGCTTTTGTTTGAGTTTGAAGCAGGTTCGATTTCGACGTCGATAGATCGATCCGACAGACTCGATCTCGAACGCCCCTGCTCGGTCTCGCAACATGCTTGATCTTGTGGCGCACCATTGTTTGATCTTGTAGGATGCTTGAGCTGAGGTTCGTACTCTCGAAAATTGACCAAGACAGTTCAACTTTGAACGATCAGTTGACCAAGAAAGTTAAGGCCACCTTCGAACGATCAACAGACAGCTGGGCACCAAGAGTCGACCGACAATTGTTGAGTCAGGGCCACCCCTTTGCCCGGCAGTTAATTTTGATCGTTTATCGGAATGATGGTTGGGAGTGTCGATCGAGCTACGGGGAGGATCTGCCGACGCTCGTATGACTTGGGGGTGGCCAGTACAGATGGAGCACGTTTGGGTCGTGCTCCTCCGACGTGTTGGGTCAGATGGAAGCTCTGGAAGTCGACACGCATCCAAACCCACGGATTTGGACGTCGTTGAGCCCGGCATTCCTCGGTCTGACACTACTCAGAAGTCAACGACGTTGGAGAGTTCTAGAAGTCGATGTGCCTCGATCCGAGGCTATTGCGAGCTTTGGAAGTCGGTGAGTCTGGCGTCGGGGTCGATCAGAGGTTTGGAGCTCCGATCGGTGATGGGGTTGGACGTTGAACTCCTCTGAGCCTGAGATGAAGGTCAGAAATGGGTCGATGCCGCTCGGGGTGCTTGATTTCTGTTGATCGGAGCTCGGACGCTTTGATCTCTAGGGAGAGGAACGTCGATCGGAGGTGATCCGACACATGCGAGCTTTGTTGAGCTCTTGCAAGCTGGAGGAACGTCGATCGGAGGTGATCTGATGTAGATGAGCTCTGGTAAGATCTAAGCTTGGGGGAAGCTTCGTCATCGCTCGAACTTGGGGAGGTGAGGCGAGGCAAAGCTCATATGACTGACAGGGGCTCGGATCGGGCTTGGGGACATCTGGCGAAGTTTGTACAAGTCTCAGGAGCCTGTACATATCTTGGAGAAGGTCCGGCCGTGATCTCCGAGTTGACGATGCTCTGGCTACGAGCTTCGTGCTTCCTCGAGTCTTTGTCATCGAGAGATCTCTGATGAGGTTCAGGATGCGAGCCCCGTGCTCTCTCATGGCGCTGGAAACGAGAATCGACTTCTGATGAAGCCCAGGTTGTGAGCTTCAATATCCGGTGAGGCTTGGCAAGCTCATGTAATTTCAATTGAGGAACCTTAGTTTTCGATTGCCGATGGATCGGCGAGGCTCCGTCATTGCTAGAACTTGGGGATGCTGATCCGACTCCAAAGGTCTCCGATCGAGAGAGGCACCAAGCTTGGCAGGCCACTGTTGCGACGATCTGACCTAGGGGGTCTCCGATCAGAGAGGCGTCGAGCTCTGATCATCATCGTTGCATCGACGAGCTCCGATCATCACCGTGGCATGAACGAACTCGGATCTTGATATTGGGGCTGGAACGATTTAGGCGCGTTTTGAGCTCGATCGAGCCACGGAGGCCCATAGAGACGGATTGCCTGGTGCGAGGCTGTATTCTCTGGAGATCAGAGCTTGATCCAGCTCACAAGGAAATCGATTGGATGAGCTCCTACCACATCGATGGTTGATCGGATAAGATGTAGTTACCTCGATCTTGATGCACAGGAGCCCGATTTTGGTCAATCGACACCGCGCAGCCTCCTTCTTGGTAGAATGATGCTTAAGAGCCATGATCCAGGGTGCTCAGGGCTTGATTGAAGGTCGACGATTTTCAGATGAGGGTCGATGAGCTCTAGAGGTTGACGAGCTTCTCCTTTGGGTCAATGAGCTTCAGATGAGGGTCGAAGGTCTTCGATCCGAAGCTCGAGTTCATCAGCTCAGTGAGTCGAAGGATTTTTTCGTCGACCTACAGGAAGGCCGTTGGAGCTGTCATCCTCATTAATGAAGATCGAGACGATCGTCGACGGTTTTGTAGAAGATCGGAGCTTGAGTCAGTCTGAGGATCTCGCCGTCGACCTGTAAGAAGGTTGCTGGAGTCGCCATCGACCCACAGGAGGGTCGGAGGATTAGGAGTCGCTTCCATCGACTGACTCGCTCGTCATGTCCATCTTGGTATGACTCGATGCTTTGAGTCTCAATATATCCCAAATGAAAGGTCAGCTGGGCAAGTGCTGACTAAAGCGGGGAATATCAAAATAAAAAAATCAATGTATGAGTTTAGTTTCCAACAAAAGGAAAAGAAATCCAAACAGAGAAAGAAAGATAGATAATCTGAATGTCATCCTTTGAGATTAATTAAATGAATCTTAGGAGGTGTTGATGACGGCGTTAGGGAGTGGTAGCTCCCCTATGATGTGCAAAAAATCGTCATCTGAAAGTTACAATGGGGGGCGAGTCAACATGATCGGAATTAGGAAGCGATAGGGATGTCGGCTCTGAACAGTTTCCACAGATGGCACCAAATGTTTACATGTGTTTTCTCACTGCTGAATTGTTGACTAAGGGAGGGAGGTCAACGCGGTCAAAGGGGACACGCAGTACCTCTGGGATCGGTTGAAGGCGGAGTCGCTCAGTGAGGGACGTGCAGATCCTCGCATTGGCTTGCCGAAGGATAGCCTCGGCAGAGCGACCACCTCTTGGTGGTGGAGAGAAGCGGGCTCGGGGACGAGGGTGCTCGGCTTCGGCTGGAAAAGCGTTGAGGGGTAGCCTCGGCATCGCTGGATCTCCTGGACTTGAATAGAAGAGAGAGCTCGTCAAGGAGGTCGGACCTTGGTTCCGACCAATTCCCCTCTGATGCCAAAGTCAGATATGGTCTGATAGGTGCTCGGTGGGATTGGGCTTGGTTCGCAGAGAGACCAAGCATTGATCCTCGGGCCGAGCTATGGATGAGAGGTGTGTAAAGGTGGAAGAAGGTGTCAAAGTGTGTATGAGATACCTCCGTTGTAGATCTCGGAGATCCGCCCCCTCGTGATGATGCATTCTCCCTCTTCATATAGGCGAGTCCCCCTAGTAATGGGCCATGATGAGACATCATTGCCGTCATTCACGAGGACGTGCTAATGGGAAAACCTTGACCCCCATAATTGCCACGTTTGATCATGGGATGAATGCCATGAAGGTGGACTCATGGCCATGAGTGGTTGCCATAATTGGCGGGCCATGATAGCTGGTTGCCATAATTGGCGAGTACTTCCTCAATTTGGGGAGCGATTTCCTCCACTGCAGATAGTGGGCGGTCTTTTGGGCCTTCGTCTTGGATGGAGAAGCGCGACCCACCCGTGAGATCAATATGCCAGAGCCCAAGGCCGTAGTAGGCTGGTACACTGGTCGTGGTTGACTTGGCTCCAACGGGCCCGGTCAAAATGGTAGTATCACAACTGATGCAAAACAGATTTATGAACTAAATATCTGTGATGAAAGATAATAAATCCGTGAACCTCCGCCACGATTGGTGGAAGGATTCACCGTCAATTTGAGCAAAGCTGACGATTTTGAGCTTCAATGAACTAGTCTTGTGATAAAAAGGAAAGTGCATCGTACAAATAATTTATGCCATTAAAGTCCATTGTTTTTTTAATTTTATAAAAGAAAATGAAATTAAAGATAGCAAAGGACTTAAAAGTGCAAAATAAATAAAGATGAAAGATAATAAATGGAATATAAAGAATCAAAAAGACTCACACTAAATACCAGGATGTATCACGCCAAAATTTCCTAAATCAATCAAAAATGTAAATGCAAAAACCATTGTCCCCAGCAACGTTTCCAATTGCTTGAACGCATCTCAAGTATGTAATGCGTGAGCGCTACTTCCAAGTGTAGGAGGACGTCAAGTAATAAATTTATATCCGGTGATACCAGGTCGGATCATGGGGACAAGTCGTTTTGCAATCGCAAATTCAATTGATGTAGGAAGGGTAACGACGGTTTACCACCTACTAAACTAACTGTGGAAGAGTATGAAAATGTGGTTGAAACTATCTCCCTAATCTACGCACTAAGGTAGGAGATCCGAATTGGTGAGCAAAGAGGAGGACTAATATGGTGTGTGTGTGTGTGTGTGAATAAGGTCGTAAGTGTAGGAATTCATCCCAAATATAACTCAATTGTTCTCCCGGCTAATGGATGAACAATCAATGGATGCTACATTTCATCAAACATGTAGGGTGCAATAAAAGTAGTGTGTGAAACAAAGAGAAATACTTTAAGGATAAAAGAGATGATCAACTACGATAGTTCCTCTATATGGATTTCCCACTAGGGTTCCATCAACAATCAAGATCTCAAAGTTTCATCCACTAATAACTAAATAAAAGCATGCTATAGAGATGAAATCCACAACCCAATGAACAATAATCACAATATAACCACACAAGAAAGATCTAGCTATTCATGATGAAAAAGAAGACATCTTTATCTCTAAAAATAATCATCTAATACATTACAAATATCTAAAACAATATAACACAAGAGAAAGGAAAAATATCACACAAGTGTCGCACAAAGGTGGGATCTTTCTCCTCAAGTGCTCCTCCAAGCTCCAAGCTTCATCAAGCTTTCCCCCAAACCCTAGGTTGATCCTCCAAGCTCCAAGCTTCATCTA
>JAULAV010004397.1:0-25001 GCA_030789695.1 Scilla litardierei
TGTGCATGGTATGGAGTAGTTAGGGGATATTATTTGTGTTAGTTTGGTTGTATTCCATGTGCTAAATCGTTAAAACGTCGTTAAAGTTGTGATCTTTGTTCGTAAATCGACTTTTTCAGATTCCAAAAGAATTGATTTAGTTGATGATCACCCCAAAAGGGTGAGTTTTGATCTCCCCAAAAGGGAGTTTCATACCGTAGTTTTGATCTCTCCAAAAGAGAGTTTCATATCGTATTATAACTTTAGCGACGATCTCATTGAATTTTGTGTTTGAACCCCCAAAAGGGCATCTTCCGATGAGTTGCTCCCAAAAGGAGAATTCATTGAGTTATATTGGATATTTTCCGGTGAATTGCTCCCAAAAGGAGAATTCATTGCGTTATACCTATCAACCAAATTAATACGAATCATCGATCCTAACGAACCCATACCATGTGCATACTTTTTATAGATATTTGTTCTCACGTATTTTCCTTGTTCGTATCATTCACGTAGCCCCATTCACACCACCATCACCACCATTAAAAGTGTTTAGTTTCTCTTCGTTGGCTTTCTATTTGATTTGAATTGTGGTTGCAACAGATTTCTTCCCGTGGATTCGACATCTGGACTCCCAGATTTTACTACTTGTACGGACTCTTGTGCTTGAGAGAGAGCACCTTTTCGGAGCCCACCAAGTTTTTGTTAGTTTGGACAGGTATATAAAACAAAATCACAAAGTAGAAGCACACCAAACAGCTAGGCGCGACACACGACTCACAAAAAGGCTAAGTGGACCCACGATGCATGAAATGCAAGAGGACTCGACTTCCTAGGGTTAGTGAATGTGATTATCGAAGCCATGCTAGGTGTGTGTGTGTGTGATTTTTGTGGCAATTCATCATAGGGTTCATCTCTAGGAGAAAGAGAAAGAAAAGAAGAAAAGGAAAAATGAAAACATGATTAAAACGACTCAAAATCGACGAAAAAGACGCAAATTGCGCACGAAGTGCGACTCCCCCAAGCTGAAACTTGCATTGCCATCAATGCAATAGAGATAAATACTGGAGGGCAATGAAAATAGGGGGGAATACGCACCGACTCAAAAAGAAATGAAAAAAAAGAAAAACACACATAATTGAAAATAAAAATAAAGAGAAAGATCACACCACACGACATATAAACAGAAAATAAAAATAGAAAATCACACGATATAACATATATAACAAGTACACAAAGAAAACAACACACGACAGCACACAGAAAATTGACTTCCCCCAAGCTAGACATGACAATGCTAGCGATAAGATGTGATCGTGAAAATGCAGAGATATGCTAGGGAGGTCAGAAAACAAAATGGAATCAAAAAGCAGGAGAGGAATCGTCCTCGTCCTCCTCGGTGGAAGATGTGGGGGATGCGATGGAGTGGGCGGGAGAGGTGACTGGTGTGCGGAGAAGTGGAGAAAGTGATCGGGGTGATGGATCGGTGGGTGTGGATGTGTGAATGATGGGTGGAGTCTGGTGGTGATGGTGAATGGGAGTGAAAGGGCGACCAATGCGTTGGTAGATGGGGTAGAAACGGCGGTGAATGGGGTGGATACGGTGACAGATGCGGTGGGTACGGTGATAGAAGAGGATGGTGGGGGGAAGTAATCGCGATCGTACCTGTAATTTCTTGCGGCGCACGTATGGGGTGATGGAAGTGGAGGGTGGTGGATCTGTGGGGACGACAGTGGAGGGAATGGAGATGGTGGGAGTAGATGAGGTGGTGGGAGTGGAAGCGGTGATGGAAGTGGTGATAGGAGGGGATGGTCGCCTAGGGGGTGATGGTGGAGGTGAAAACCGTCGAGGGGGTGAAGGTGGTGGTATGGGTGGAGGAGGTCCGTGGACGTGTGTGAGAAGGCGGATGATGGCAGCCACATTCCTCTCAAGTGCGAGGAAACGTGGGTGAGTGAAGAAGGAAGAGGATGGGACCGAGGAGGTGGAAGAGGAAGCAGCAGTGCGCAAGGCAGCTAACTCAGCCTCGAGATGGAGGCGAGTAGAGGCGGCTCGACAAAAGGTGGAGGTGATGGTCGTACGGATCAGAGAGGTGACGACGGTGCTGATGGGAAGGGAAGCCGGGATGACACGGCTAGGTCCAGCCCCAGAGTCTCCCCGGGACGCAGGAAAGTCCTGCTCACCTAAGTGGGCGGCAGTGGAAGGTGGTCTCTGAGCGCACTGGGGAAGGAATGGAAGGCGGATCCCCTCCATAAACTCAGGATCGGGAGGAAATGTCCAATCTACCACCAAAGCAATAATCAAACGAGCGGGGTTGGACAGAATGGTATAGGGAGGCGGAGGGTGTCCATAATGGAAGGTGAAGCGGCCATCGGGGTGGGGCTTAATCATGTGAATATGCCGCAGGACATCTAGATCTAGACGTGAGGGTCCTGCGGTAGTAGGAAGATCTCGGGGGATGACAATGTTGAACTGGGGAGCCATAGCTATGATCGTGATAAGGCCCCCGCAACAAAGCTTGCCCTTGCCGGCACGGCTAATCTCAAGAAGCTCGGAGACAAGCCAAGCACTGGCATGGACGGGAATGGTTGGGCCCTAAAATAAATCCCGTCATCACCCCGAATGAAAGGAAAGGTCATGGCCCACAAAATGAAAAGATCAGGGATGGTCACGGTGCCGGACTCATCCATGGGGAAAAACATGCAAGAAATGATTCGGTGGGCCAGACAGAAGATGGGGTGAATGATGGAGGAGGCCTTGGCCTTACCACGGGGATATTAAGGGTGTAGGGTGAGGCGGAACCAAAACTGATCGACGTCAAATTCGGGGGGATACTCGTAGGGACGGATAGCGTCGTCCCCAAGGATGGGAAACCCAAAGATGTCATTGATGGTATCGAGATGGGTGCGAATGGTTCTGTTACGGACACAGAAGATGACGACCGACCCCGATCACAGACAAGTGTGGATAAGAATTCGAGTGTGAGTGAGGGGTAAGACACCGCTGTGGTGTTTAGGAAAGCTAACCAACCTAAATTTGCGAAGAGAGTATCGACCTCGGTGAAGACACCGAGATTGATAAGCGATTGGGTATGGGCAAATTTGGTCGATAGATGCCCCCGAGCATCAAGTCTATGATAGAAATCCATATGCTCCTGGTTCCTAAAGCGATAGCCACGCGGGCCCATCAGCGGGTCCTCAACTGGGACGACAGGTGGGGGTTGGGGTTGGGGCTGTGCAGGCTGTGCGGGAGGAGGGCGTGTGTGTGGTGGACGTGTGGTCTTGCGTCTCTTGCGAGACGACCCCTCCTCTCGCATGATACCCTTACCCTTATCTTGATCCCGGGCCATGTGGGTGTGTGTACGTGAGTGAATGCGAAAATGCGATGAATGCACACACATAAAATCAATCGAGCAAATTGAAATTCTAGGGCAAAATGTGAAATTAAGCTAAGGAGCGAAGTTACCCAAGTGAGATGAAGATCCTTGCTCATAGATGTCCCAACGCAACGCAATGGGAATAAATGTGAAGCCACGGCAACTCTTTTCAGCAAATTTCGAAAATGGGGGGGGGGGTTTGGGCGGAAATTAGGGGTTTTGATGGTGTGAAATCGAAGAGAAAGAGAGAGAGAGATCGATGGAGAGATGGAAAAAGAGGGTGGAGAGATCGATTGAGAGGGTTGTGTGGTCGGTTGAGGGGAAAACGAGGCCGTATGGAGCTTGGGGAAGTCGAAACAACGAGAGAAAATCGAGATCGGGCGAGGGAGATGAACGGGTGGGGTGCTGTCGTATTTATAGATTTTAAGTCGAACCGATCGGGTGAGTTTTCACCCGATCGGTTGACAATTAGGTCGAAAAATTTGCCGAAAAGAGGCTACAGGCGAACCGATCGGTTGAGAACTCAACCAATCGGTTGGCCGCTTCACAATTTTTCCCAAAAGTTTAGTACTACTCACCCGGTCGATCACCCGACCATGCTTTGTATCAACCGATCGGTTGATCAATTTCCAAAATTTCCCGAGACTTCGGCCGTTCCCAGACGGTCTGTCACCCGGTCATGCATTGCTTCACCTGACCGGTTCGCTGGAGAACAGATACGGGCCATCGTCTGATACGTCTCACCCGATCGGTTGAGTAGTTACCCGATCGGGTGAGGGCTTGTTTCCTGCAAAAATTCACAAATGGCCTAAGTTTCTCGACGGATGTTTCCGTGGCTGGATTTAATTATTAAAATAGAAAAAATAAAGATAATAATAATCCTAAAAAATGAAGATAAAAGTTTAGAGCATGGGTTGCCTCCCATGAAGCGCTTTTGTTTAATGTCGTTTGCTCGACGCCCGTGGATGATATTCAAGGCGGATGGGGGTGATGCCCTAAGATCGGCATCGCTTCAGATTCAGAGTTGGTGGCCTTCGGTGTCATCGACGGTGACAAGAAAACTTGCTCGACGACCCTCCCTTTGTTTACGGGATCCGGGGGCTTCTCCCTTATATTGGCGTCTACCACAACTCTTTTCAGAATCCGGATCTCATCACCGGTGAGCCCCATGGGCTCTTTTCCTTTCCTCCTCGTCGGAGGAGCCTTATGAAATCTAGGAGGGACCGTATGTGCCGCATCCGCTTTCCCAGTAACATCATTTTTCTTCAGGCCGACTGGTCTTTCTAAGTCCCCCAAGCTATCGGGGGGATTTCTTGAAAGAATCTCCCAGGCTGCGGCTTCCACAACTCTCTCTTCTTCTAACTCCAGCATATTGCATCTTGGATCATCCGGGGGATTGGGATGCTTCATTGACAACCCCAAGTCAAACTCGATTTTTTCGTTGCCGACGTTAATGGAAAGCTTCATGTTCTTCACATCTATTAAAACGCCGGCAGTGGCCATGAAAGGTCGTCCAAGGATGATGGAGGTGTGCGCATCTTCAGGCATGTCCACGATGACGAAGTCCACTGGCACATGCACCCCACTTACGTTGACAGGGAGGTCATCTACAACCCCCACCGGATATTTGACCGAACGGTCTACAAGCTGTAGGGCCATACCGGTGGGCTCCAAGTCGCCCATCCCTATCCTCTTATACAGTGACATGGGCATTAAACTGACGCTCGCTCCAAGATCGACGAGCGCGCGATGGAACTTTACCTCCCTGATCGCACAAGGGATAGAGAAGCTCCCCGGGTCTTTAAGCTTAGGCGGATTTGCTCTCTGAATGAGAGCGCTGCATTCCGTCGTCAATACGACCTTCTCCTTTCTGGACCCTATTGTCACCAAATCCTTTAAAGATTTTGCGTTGGAGGGAAACGTCTCGATATCTTCGAGGAAGGGGATTTGCAAGCTTATATCCTTGACCATGGCAAAGAATTTGCCATACTTCTTGTCTATCTTGGCTTGGGTTAGCCGGTGTGGAAAAGGCACAACGGGCTTGAATACTTTGAGGCTCCCTTCCTCGTCCTTCTTCTTCTCCTCTTCAGGGACTCCCTCTGGAGTCGTTGGCTTTGGCAACGAAGCACCGGCTTCATTCAAATTTTCAATTGGTCGCTCTACGACCAACGGTGCTCCGGTTCCTTGGTGGGCACTCTTGTGGGGATTTATGTTCCGCTTCTCAAAATGATAGCGGACACATTCGCATGCTCGTGCGTGAGTGCCAAAGTCTGGTTTGCTCCCCTCTGGTTCACTTCCGGTTGTGGCGGCAATAGATTTTGCAACCTTTGAAGGTTCGTCACTTGTAGCCCCAGCTGGGTTACTTGGTCTGTGAGAGCCCACTGCCCCATCTCCAGCTTCAAATTTATCTTCTCCTGGTTGGTGATGTATTGAGTCAAGAGGGACTCAACTGGGGAGATGACCCTCTGTTGGCCATAAGGCTGCTGCTGCTGCTGAATGGGCTGCTGGTTCATGGGAGCAAACTGCTGATACTGTTGCTGATGTTTCTGCATGGGCTGCTGATACTACTATTGATAAGGCCTAGCCGACTGATATATCTGTTGTTGCTGCTGCTGAGGCGGCTGCTGAACGGCGCCTGGTATCTAAGGTTGGGATGGTTCCGGTTGTTTGGGGAGTAGGCCGGGTTGGAGCTAGTCCGTGGTGGATACAGCGTATTTCCTGTAGGATTGTAGAATAGTGCGCTCGCTTGGTCCAACGGTGGTGAGATGTCACCACCCTCGAAGTCCCCCATGACTTCTGCTTCCACCGCCGCAATATGTTGTGTACCGGCACCACCGGCTCCTACCATTAGCGCAGAGATCTGGGTCGACAGCAAGTCAAACTTGCTGGATAATTTGTCGATGTCCTCGACCCTGTGGATGCCTCCAGATCTATGTGTGGCTCTCTCGTCACACCACCGCTCATTGTTTGATGCAATATTTTCTAGTATGTTCCCGGCATCTTCTTCACTTCGGGACATGAAGGACCCCCCAGCCGCAGTGTCCATTGAAGACTTCAAGTCATCCCTCAATCCGTTGTAGAACAGATTAATTATCTGCCACTTGGGAAGCTCGTGATGAGGTCATCTTCACTGCATCTCCTTAAATCTTGTCCAAGCTTCATGCAGGGACTCGTGGCTGGCTTGGGAGAAGGAGGAGATCTCACTCCTCAGCTTCATGGTCTTCCCCGGAGGAAAGAATTTTGTCAGAAAAGCGTTTGAAAGCTTCTCCCAAGTGTTGAACGTATTTGGGTCCTTCCCCCTAAGCCACAGCTTGGCTTTATCTCGCAGAGAGAATGAGAATAGCTTCAGACGGATCGCCTCAATTGTGACACCATTTATGCGGAAGGTGTCACATTTCTCCAAGAAGGAGTCCAAATGTTCGATGGGGCTCTCCATGGGTGCCCTCGAGAATTGATCCTGTTAGATCCACATCACTAAGGACAGCTTGAGCTCGAAGCTCTGCGCCGTAATAGCAGGAGGACGGATGGCGAAGGTGGACTCGAGGGAAGGCATCGAGTACTCCAGCATGGATTTATGAGGTGCGGTGTTCTCCCCATGGCTTCGGACTCTTCTCTTAGTCTCTTCTCTGCGGCAAGACGCCTTAGGGTGGCATTTATCTCAGGATCAACAGGAATCAAGTCGTCAAGACTCCTTGTGTTCCTGTGCATTAAAAGCAACAAACACCCGTGAAGCGAAAAGTGGGAAAGAAACAGATAAAATAGAAAATAGAAATAAGAAAATAAAAACGAAAAAGAAGAATGCGAAAATTATCGTGAGATAGAGATGAGAGCTAGACTCAAGGGTTCATGAGATCCTAAAATAACAAGCACGTTGTCTCCCCGGCAACTCCGCCATAAAGCTTGACGTCCCCGCGTTGTGTATGTTTGATGTGTGCAATAGGAAATTGGGGGCGTAAGATTTAAATATTTATAACCGCAAGCACACGGTGTTGTAGTGTATCTTGGGGGTCGAACTCAGGGAGGCGTGGTTGTGCTTGTGTCAGAAAGGACCGAATTCACCCTATGGGCGAGCTAGCCCGAATCGGTGGATGGGTTGTCACAGAAATAGAATGCGAGGGATAAACAATATAAAGGGAAACCCGGGACTCCGAATTTCACCCTATCATGTGATTCTTGCCAATACGGCCGACGGATGGGATAACGATCGGAATTAGGGTTTAAAGGTGAGACGTTGCCTCTAAGAGTGATACCGGTGTCACATGGGCCCGATATACCGGTCGGTGCCCAGGATGATACGCCGGACTTCCCGGGTTCGGTCAGTGGGCTTTCCCATGTCCATTAACACTGATCGACTCCGGGAGAACTAAGCTCGCAACGATAACTCCCGACATCTCGTCATGCCGTTCTCACGCGCTATGATTCGATGTCTATGCTAAGGGCGTGAGCTATGGCTAGGGAGTCAACCGCCAAGTTTATTCCCCCTTGGCCCGAGGTCAAAGGCGGTCTTTTTCCCGCCGATGACAATCAAACACCCCGCGTAACCGATAGATTCCTAATCCATGTCGATTTCCTAGTCCTATGGACGCATCAGGGACAACCCACGAAGGGGTTTCCACCAAAATCCCAGATTTGGGAACTACTCACACATATTTGCTAAAAAGCGATCTAAACGAAAATCGACCGTTAAAAACATAATCAGACGATTGGAATGAAGTAATAGCAATGCAATTAAGATAATAGCAAGGTTTGGTTAAGATCAGAACACTTACAAATAGCAAAGAAATTATAGCCGTCACAAGAGAGAAAAACAGCAAAAAATAACCACTCTTGTTTCTGGAAACCGAGGGCTTCTATATATAGAAAACGACATCACCCGATCAGGTGAAGAATCACCCGATCGGGTGACCTGCTGCTTACTTCGGCAGCGATCTTCAGGACTTCACCCGGTCAGGCGACACAGTCAGTTGGCGAAAGCTTCTAGCCGTTTGGATCTTGACTTCGTCGGGTGAACCGATCGGTGATAAATCAACCGATTGGTTGGAATTGTCGCCCAAAAGACAGAAACTTCGGACATTTTGGCACGGTCTGCTGGCGGTTGGGTGAGCTCTCCGGGTCATCTCTTCGAGTAAACGGCTACAGATGAACCGATCGGGTGAAGATCATCCGATCAGTTGGATTTCAGCTCCAATTTTCCAGAGAGAACAGTCGGGCTGAACCGGTCTCCGACCCGGTCGGTTGACACTCTCGTTGCTTCAGCGGCTGTCCGGGTCGTGTACGCGTGCATCACCCGATCGGTTGGCTGTTTTTCTAACCGATCGAGTGGGGGCTGAAAGATGGAGATCTTTGTCGTTTGACCCCCCAGATCACGCGTGACTCCTCCTGTTGCTCCGGGAACTTACGATATCGTCGTTATGTGTCCCCTACGCTGGCAAACTCCTACAAACACGTAAAAACACGGAGATGTGAAAGAAAACAAGAAAATACGAGAAAACGGATACGAGACGGTGGAAAATAACGGAAAAACACAAAAGAAGACGTGCGTGAATATATGAAATATAAACGCACGTCAGTCTTGCATCATTGAGATTCATGTTTCACAGAGATAAATGACGATCCGTAGTGGGAATTCCCTAGCCCTAGATGCCTTTATTATATTAGATTTGAATTGTTAATCGAACGACCGTGACAACAACGCTTAACAACCCATCCTTCCACCAATAGCTAAGTGATAAAAATAGAGTACTGTCATTAGTCCCCTCGTGTTCGATACCCGCTCGCCACCACACCGTGCGCTTGCAGTAAAACTAAGACTGTCTCCCGGGTGTGTATCTGGGGGCCGATCAAGTTTTTGGCGTCGTTGCCGGGGAGGCAACGGTATTTTATTTTCTTTACCTAGCTATTTCATTTCTCTTTTATTTTTTTTAATTTCACTCTTTTATTCCTCTATTGTGCTAACAATTCTATCTAGCCTCTCTTTTTTGGTGCATGTACACGAGATCAAAGGCTTCACAATGAGACATATTATTTGACCCTGAGATCGACCGTATGGAAAGGAGGCTTAGAGCTGAGAGGAGATCTGCTACAGAGGAAAATCAAATGGCCGCGTCAGAAACACCAGAGGAGCTGGCACAATGAATGACTAGGATTATCTCCATCAGAGATATGCTACGGCCCAAGACCACGTCTACCACCTCTTCTATAGCCATGCCGGAGTTGGCGGCCGACAAGAACTTTGAGTTGAAGACGGGACTAGTGGTGTTGATGTATTAAGACCCATTCCATGGGAATGCTCAAGAGAACCCATACTACCATTTGTAAATGTTCTTGGCGAAGTGCGCTACCTTCCAGATGCCAGGCGTGCCGGCAGATGCTATTCGAATGCCTCTTTTCCCATTCACTCTCTGTGATAAGGCTTTGTATTAGCCGAGGATGCAAGCCGAGGGAATCTTCACCACTTGGGATGAGCTAGCGAGCGCATTTGTCAACAAGTTCTATCCGCCATCCAAGACTGTGAAGATACGAAGCACCTTGATGTCTTTCAGGCAAGGCCCTCATGAGTCTTTATACGAGTCATGGGAGCGCTTCAAGATTCTCCAACACCAATGTCCCCACCATAGTATTGAGCCGTGGAAGCTAAGGCATAACTTCTACAACGGATTGCAACCGATCACCAAGCAAATTATTGATGCCACCGCCAATGGAGCCATTTTGGCGGAGACACCGAATGATGCTACGGCCTTGCTTGAGGAGATGGCTATGAATTATCAGCAGTGGGACGACGAGAGGGGACATTCTTCGTCGTCCTTAAAGCCGGCTAGCATCTATGAGGCAAAAGCGGCGGGGAACTCTCTACCAAACTTGATTCTCTTCACAAAGCCATAGAGAGACTTGAAAAGTTGATTAGCGAGCCACATGGAGCTTCTAACGCATATGCACCTGGAGGAAGCATGAGCGACTGGAAGGATCAAAGCCAGATTATGTTCATTGGGGGGAGCAAGGAGATGGAGCTATGGAGTTAGCTCAATATGTTGCCGGTAGTAGCGGTTATTGGGTGAACCCAGCTACTAAGGGTCACCCCGGATTTTCGTATGCCAACAATGATGGAGCCTTGACTCCACCACAGCAGCAACCCCCACCGCAACAAACACAAGCATGGCCTTCGCAACAACCACGGAATCAACGGAGGCCGCCCCCACCAACAAAACTACCCACCGAGGCAACAAGCGGGGCCCTATAGACCCACGGTATAGAATCATGGATGGAGGGCACCTAACCCCCCACAAGCACAGCCAAGGTTGAAGCATGAAGCAAGTGTTGAAGAATTTATGGCCGAACAAAAGAAAACCAATGCAAGATTGACGGCTCAAAAAGATTTCCTCAACACTGTCGTAACACAGTTGGCAGAGAAACTCACATTGCTCAACAAGACTAATCAACAATTGTCGGCTCAACCAGAACAAAACCCAAGGAGCAACACCGGCCACATCAATGCGGTAGTGGCGGTGACTACAAGGGGCCGGAAGGACACTACTCCCGCCATGACTGAAGCAAGGGAACCGAGGGAGGAAATTTCGGTTGAGATTGAGCCATTCAACGAAGAGGAGAGCCCGAAGGCGGCAAGTAATGGTGAAAAATCTGAAGTAGAGAAGCCACGAGAGGAGCAAACTTATATGCCACCGGTACCATTCCCGCAACGGTTGGTGAAGGCAACGATTGAGAAGAGGCTTGCTAAATTTCTGGAGTACTTACGGGGAGTGAGCTTGAACATCCCCTTTTTAGATGCTATCGTCGAAATCCTGTCCTATGCAAAGTTTCTTACGGATTTGATAGCAGTAAAGAAGCGAACGGAAAGGGTCATGTTAGCCGAGAAAGATATGTGGTTCACCAACAAAGAGAAGATGCCGACCAAATTGAAAGATCCCGGTAGCTTACGAATTTCTTGCACGCTTGGAGGAGTCCCTCTACAAAAAGCCTTAGTAGATTTGGGAGCGAGCGTAAGCCTCATGCCCCTAGCGATGTTCAAGAAACTAAATATGGGAACCGACCTCAAGGCCACGGACATAAAGATACAACTCGCCGATGGTCGAATCACTAGGCTGGTGGGGATTGCTGAGAACATACCACTGCAAGTACCGGGTGGACTTTGCTTACCATGCGACTTCGTGGTGATGGACATTAAGGAAGAAGGTGATACGTCGCTGATACTTGGGCGCCCTTTCCTAGCCACCGCCGAAGTAATTGTAGATGTGAGGGAAGGAACCTTGTCCCTCAATGTTGGCAATGTAGCAGTTGAGCTTCATATCTTGAGGACGATGAAGCGTATGCACTGGTCAGAGGAAGTGGATTATGTGGATCTCCTCGACGAGGTTATAGACAACCCCATGCCATTCGCCATTGGAGCCACACACGATGACGATCTTGAAGAGACCCAAATTACCGAAGATGGCAAAATGATGGGAGACCCACTGGATCCTCTTACGGATGAAGAGAAGGACGACGCTGCTGTCGTTAGGATTAGAGAGCTATGCAAGCTCTCTACGGTGAAGCATGTCAAGAAAGCACCGCCGGCAAATAAATCTTTGCCGCCGGTCAAGAAAAAGGACATCAAGATCTCAAGCTTGGGGGAGTCATCCTCCACTACTACCCATGATGATGGGCAGCCAAGGAACACCGACGAAAAGCAACAACTGAACCCAAGCGGTCTTCCCGGCAAGTTTGACACGCGCATCTCCCATGCGCCAAACATCGATCATTAATCGCGAATCTTAAGGGGTCGAGCTCAAGACCTTAAACGAGCGCTTATCGGGAGGCAACCCGATGGTTCTATCTCAGTTTTTAGTTGAATTTTCCTTTCATTTTTGTTTTAGATTCTTATTAGTGTATAGAGTCAAGAGTCTAAGAAAAATCTGACAGCGGGCTACGCATTTCATTTCAGGAAAAGGAGGATATGAGGCCATACGAATGGAGGACGACCATAGCGATGGGAAGCACTCCAGGGATGCATTCAAACACCAAGAGGAGGAAGAAACTGACGGGAGAAAGAAAACCAAAAAGTGTCGCAAAAACAGAGAGTTGGAGCTGAAAACAGCAGCCCACTCGGTCGAGTGACATTTGCACTCGGCCGAGTGAAGACCCTACTTGGCCAAGTAGGGTACTGCACAGGGAAGTGTCAAAAAACCCCTCTCTGTAAATTACATGCCACTCGGCCAAGTGACTTTGTCACTCGACCGAGTAAATCCGACACATTCAACACTTAAAATGCTCTGAGTAGCCTAGCCACTCGGCCGAGTGACTTTGTCTACTCGGCCAAGTGATAATTTCTAGTCTGCCGAGTCGGAACACATTAGAAAATTTTACAACCTACGAAACAGCCGCCACTCCGCCGAGTGGTCACCGCCACTCGACCGAGTGACTTACCCTAAATAACTAAGCGCTTGTGGCCCCAAAATCAAAAATCCCCAAATCGATTAACAGCAGCCTGAGCTCTCCCCCAAATCACCCGAGCATCCTCTGCCCCTGGTCCGACCGCCGTCCGATCCCCGACCGACCGCCGCACCTTCGCCGCCGGTCGGCCCTCCTACGCCCTAAATTCTCCAATTTCTCCTATTTCTCATTTTGTAAGCCCTATTCCACCCCCCCCCCCCCCCCCCGAATAAAAATTAAACCCTAATCATACCTATTTCTCTTGATTTTCCCCTAAATTTTTTGATTTTCATTGCTAATCAATCGATTAAGCGTTTCAGGGTAGCTTGGGGGAGATCAAGTGCTGATTCGGAGCTTCAGGGGAGGCCCCACTTTGCTCGCATTGCTCGCGTGGAGTCACGTCATGCTCTGGTATACTCTTTCCATTTTATTAGCATTTCGCGATAGTTTTCACATTTCACGGCATCACCACCATGCCCCACGCACTAGGTCCTATGCGTGGGAGCCCGCTGCCAAGCGGAAGAAGACGGACGACCCTGGTTCTTCTTTCGCTAGAGCGGACTCCCCGCCTCCTAGCCCACCACCACCTACACTTTCGCATCCTACTGCACCCATTCCACCCCCACCAGCACAGCCCACCCCTGCTTCCGACACGATGGGGATCACTTTCAGAGATGATGCACACCACGCCAGATTTGAAAGAATCGCCCATCGATCGATCGTCCCCTCTAGGTTTGTGCACATTACTGATTTTGAGCACCTAGGGGTATTACAGGGGCTCCTCAAGCTATATGAGACCGTGGGGTGGCGTGGTTTCCTTTCGGTGTCGGTGGACACCTACGTCCGACCGACTCTCGAGGTCATGAGTTCTATTCGTAGGAATCCTAGGGGTTGCACGTTTCGGCTGATGGATCGTGAGTGCGAGATCACTCTAGATACGCTCCGAGCCTATTTCCATTGGCCCCCTGTCCCAAACCCCGACCCCGCTTTTGGTCTCACGCACCACACCCCTCCTTCCTTTGATGCTCATGCATTCTGGACACTGATCACGAGATCACCACTCACTTTTGAACCTAGCCGGGCCAAGGCTTCCTCTATCATCCACCCTTGCTCCGCATTGCTCAGCGCCTTATGGCGACCACTTTTCTTGCGAGGTATGAGCCTGGGACGATGTCTACGCCTGATCTCTATATGCTCTACACGATGACGAGAGAGAGAGAGCATTCGAGGTTAGCAGAGACGTCTTACTCTCTGCCACTCAGATTGATATTGCCAGCTGGTATCTAGATCGCATCATTATCTCTGTCACCGCCAGGACGGCGATTTGTTGTGGTGGTCTGATCACCCTTCTGGCTCCTTTGTGCGGGGTTGAGCTTCCAGCTAGTTTGCTTCGACCTACGGGCCCCACTTCGCTTTCCATTGACTTTATGGCCCGTATGAAGATGATGCATCCTCATGATCAGCACCACTGGGTTTGGCTGCACGGTCCATTTGCTGCTGATTATATGGTGCTTCCGAGCCCCGCTTGGACCCACATTGGACCCACAGGTGGGGAGTGGAGACCAGAGATAGACCTCCTCATCCCAGCTACGTATGTGCTTGAGCCTGAGGGTGCTCAGCAGGAGCCCCTCCTCCCCCCTCTAGCCTCGAAGATCCCTGTCCCACAGCCTGCACCTGATTTGATCCCAGTCCCGACACTTCTGTCCATACTTCTGCCAGTGTCGGGAGCACCATTGCTATGTCCACCACCACCACCACCATCACCACCTCTGTGCCATTGACTTTTGCTCCTATTTCTTACGAGAGCTTTGAGAGCACCTCCCCTGCTGCACTTGAGAGAGGCGAGCCCTCCCTAGTTTCGACAACCGAGACCCTGTCCTCACCTGATTTCTCGACCCCCGTGGAATCATTTTCCATTGATTTCATGACCTCCCCAGTAGTCGACCCCTCTGTCTCTGCTGCAGCTACCTTTACCGAGAGTGTTGTGACGTCTGTCCCCACATCTGTGTCTACGACCTCTCTGCATGTCTCGTCCTCTACCTCTGCTGCTATTTTACTTAGAGTGTCATGACGTCTATCCCTAGATCTGTGTCTACAACCTCTCTACCCGCATCATCCTCTTCTACCTCTGCACACACCTCTGAGAGCATTCCTGCGTCTCAGCCTCCCACAGAGGCTGAGCGGATTTTAGCAGCACTGCCCCTCACACTCACCCACTAGTGGTCCCACTTGTATACGGTGGCCGTGTGCGTTAGCCCCGACCTCCACTTGCACGACCCTCTGCCCCCACTCCCGACACCCTCGTTCAGCACCTCTGTGCTGTATAGGGGGCTGTCAGTGGACTCAGAGCGGATTTTCAGGCTCTCGCCGCAACCGTTAGCTCTGTGCAGGCCCGCGTTGCTCTACTTCCTGGTATTCAGGTCACCCTGAACCAGATTCTTGCGCGCCTGCTACAGCCTCCACCAGCCGTAGTCCGTCCCATCTCTCAGCAGCCACCACCACCCCCTCCCCCTCCCCCACCACAGGGAGCTACTGACGCCCCACCACTAGCTTAGACACACACTTGATGCCTCTCTTGTTTTTACCGATACTCTGATTGATATTTTTGCTGCTGGTTTTGCAGCCTCTCTCGCCCATATATGTTGATCACTTTTTGTTGGGTTTTGTATATATCTGTCTGGGGGTAGAGATGATATTTCTGGTCCTTTCTATTTTGCATCCCCTTGATCTGTGTGCTCATCACGTCCATCATTTGCATTCCGCCCTCATCACATGCATATCCATCCCATTTTCCTTCATTTTCACTTTTTATCATGCATGCATCCGCACCCACCCACCCCTCTCATATATGTTCTTGTGCCACACTTAGCACATTGAGGACACTGTGCAGTTTAGCTTGGGGGAGTGAGTGTCTCACGCATTTCTATTTTCTTCCTTTTTATTTTTATTTTCTACCTTTCTTTATTTTCCACTTATTTTCGCCCACTTTTTCATTTTTTTTCTCATGCATCACATTTTCTTACAATCTGCGTGTGTTGCATTTGTATAGTTAGTTCTTATTTTCTCTTTATCCTTATTTCTTTTATCCTTTTTGCTAGAAATGAATTCTCTATGATGACGATGACGTGGAGTTAGCTTGCTCTTATATGCATATTCTCTTGCCATGCCATCGTTTTTATTTCAGATATCATGTGCTATACATCGCCATGCATTTGAGAATAGTAACCTTCATCTTTATTATATGATTGTGAATGTAATTCTAGCATTAGCTGAGTCTGAAAATTTATATCATATACTTTTTATAGAAAACACACCACACTTCACGCATTGATTGCCTAAACTTGGAGTACTGCTTTGTTATCTGCTATCACTTCTATTTGCATGAAATTATACACTCAACTTCCCGGTTGATTGAATGCATGCCTTTCTGATATGAGTGGATTAGTTTACTTTCTGAAATCAAACTGAGTAGATTACATTACCCTGCTGAAAGTTGTCATGCACATACAAAAGAATGAACTGAGCGTTGCATATTTTTCTTTGTCCACATATCTTGAACATCATTTTTATACTTAGCGAACTTTATATTGGCATCCTCCCCATGCTAAAAGGTCCAAGCTCCATTACCCCAAAATCAAAAGTATAAGTACATAGAGGGTACCCCTGTTTTTATTATAGTACCCCGAGTACATACATTCAAATTAATAAATATAAATAAGGTAACAAAAGTTAGTACTCGGTGTAGTATAATAAAAACAGGGGTACCCTCTATGTACTTTTTTACATGAATACCTCTCCATCTCTGATTTGGGATTGTTATTGTGTATATTCCTTTGTTAAAGAAAAAAGAAAAAAGAAAAATAAAGAAAATAAAGAGAAAATAAAAAAACAAAAAAAGAAAAAGAAAAGAAAAGAGAAGTTCATTGGTGTTTACGCAATCCTTCCTTCCTTCTTTCATTTTTCTTATTTCACCTCTATTCTTATGAAGCTTCAAAAAAAAATAGGAAAAGTCGTATTGTTCTATTTGATGCCACATTGCTTAATAATAAGCTTGGGGGAGGGGATCCGATGATGTGTGAGAGTGTGACCACTTCTATGTGCATGACGACCTAAGCTAGGTTATTTTTGATACTAAGGGAGATTCCTAGAGTATAACGTAGTCTATGAGCTGAATGTTTGGCATGCACTTCATGAATACCATCTCTTTCTATTCTTATCGCTTTATAATGTGTGATACCTCTTATACTCCAAGTAGAAAGCGATCAATTGAAAAGTGTGCAATCTATGATTACGTATATCACTTTGAATGCCTTAGACGATGCTAATTCTAGAATAAATTCATACTTCATATCATTTTGACGTTCTCGGTTTCTATATCGAATGCACTTATATACGATGTGATATTGAGTTAAAAATCTTCGGCATGTTTTATTCATCATGCGCTATTTAAGTACACAACTCCATGTCCTGAGAGGATGATCTAGGATTTCCCTCTTCGCTCTCTTTTTTATCTTTCATTTTTCATTTCTTCCTTGTTTTTATCCACCGGGTTCGCCAGTTTACTCATCTTCCTCGAGGACGAGTAAGAGGCAAGCTTGGGGGATTTTGATCGGTCCATATTTTACACCTTTTTCTGCATGTTTGCATATTATTTTGATCACCCATATCACGTTTTTCACGATTATTCGACGATATCGCGTTGCTTTTCACTATTTCTTGTTTTTGTTGGATTTCAGGAAATATGGAGCGATTTGGAGCATAAATGAGATCAAGGGACTTGCACGCATACCGGAGCGTCACCCATAGCCCTATCGAAGAGCTAGCAGTGTTAGAGGATGAGCGGAAGAAGAAGAAGTTCGATAGAATCGACGAGGTAGCAAGGAGCAGAAGATATGACTCCAGAAACAGGCCACTCAGCCGAGTACGCAGTCCACTCGGCCGAGTGAAGGAACGTACTCGGCCGAGTACAACTGATAGGAAAGCGTCTGGAGTCACAGCCCACTCGACCGAGTGACGCAGAGTGCCAAGAAGACCGGACCCCCAACTTCTCTGTTTTATTTGGGTCTGGCACTCGGCCGAGTGGCGCAGTCTGCATGTGTCGAGAACTAGGGTTCTGGGCTGCGCCAGGGGCAAATCTGTGAGGATTTTTTGGCCGTTTTGGCTGATATTTAAGCCTAGTTTTCATCCTAGTTTAGGGGGGAGACCAGAAAATAGATTTGAGGACTTTTCTAATTGTAATTCCCCTTTGGAGATCGAAGAACACGAAGCTGGTTTGTTTTTCTTATCGAAATTTCGCACTTTTATGAATCGCTTTCTTCAAAATCTTCATTGATATATGTTTTCATTCATTTATTTTGCTATTGCTATGATGAATTGTGAGTAGTTCCGATGTTCTAGGGCATGGGGATGAACCCTATGGATCCAATTTTAGAATTGTGATGAATTGATTTCTTTGTTGCTAGAATTGATAGAAGGTTAGGTTGTGATTTATTTATTACGGATAGCTAGGAATTTTCATCGACATGGGGTTTGCAAGAGATTGGATTCCTATCGATGGGAAGCCCTAGATATTCGAATTAGGTTTATAATTGAAATTCACTAGACTTGGTTTGCAAGAGATTGGACCAAAGCTAGGGTTTTTATTATAAATCCATACCCATATTCGTTTGCAAGAGATTGGACGAATACGAACTATCACAACCTAGATCGTAACTCGAGTTTGCACGAGAGTGGGCTCGAGGAGCGATTGAATGATGATGTCGATCCTCATGCTAGTGACTTAGGTTAGGGTTTGCACGAGAGTGGGCCCTAGCCTAGGTCGCTATAGAACGGCAACAGCACGAGAGCGTGAGCTTTGTTCCCTATTTAGTTACGACTAGTTCACCTCAACACAAGTCTTGCATCATTGAGATTCATGATTCACAGAGATAAATGACGATCCGTAGTGGAGATTCCCTAGCCCTAGAAGCCTTTATTATATTAGATTTGAATTGTTAATTGAACGACCGTAACAACAACGATTAACAAACCATCCTTCCACCAATAGCTAAGTGATAAAAATAGAGTACTGTCATTAGTCCTCCTCGTGTTCGATACCCGCTCGCCACCACACCGTGCGCTTGCGGTAAAACTACACTGTCTCCTGGGTGTGTATCCGGGGGTCGATCATGTGCTCATCCAAATCACAATGACTAGTCTAGTCGGACCCTTGTTTTATTGTCTATCCTAACTTATGCCGGAGCTCGGTGTATTCACGACACGACGGTTTGGGTCAAGTCTAGACTACATCATTAGATTAACTTACGCCGGTGCTCGGTGTATTCAGGACACGACGGTTTGGGTCAAATCAAGATTACATCATATGTATTTAAGAAGTTGGTTTCTACAAGGTTGTCATGTCACAGCTTGAGTGTAGCTCAACAACTGGAACATGGGTCATATAGTTGCCAACCCCTAAAACAAGGAGGGCTACGGCTAACCTTGAAAAAGATTATTAACGTATTTGACTAGATATAGTCCAGGGTGTCATATAATCATGATTCGCGTCATTGCGGTCCAGCGGAACACTGCCAGGGAATTGACTAAGCCAGGATCACTTATCCCTTAGACTAGCTAGGGTGATCCAACAAACTTAGCCAAGCACATGATCGGATAATGGTCCATTGAATGAAGCTTGTCATTTTTATATGCGTGCCATAGACTAAAAGGCTTTTATTAACAATTAATTAATCCTATCAACTAGTTGAATCCTTAAAATTCAAAATTATAGGGTTTGTTTAATAACTTTTATTAAATCCTTATCAACTATAAGGTTCTCGTTGTTCAACGTGCTACCCTAATCAACATTAGGATGTTAATAAATCATTTTCAACACTTTTAAAGTGTAGTCATTTAATGAGAATTATTATTGAAACGATTAAAATAATAATCGTCGTTAAAGAGGACTACCCTAATCAGGAATTAGGTTTTTGAAAGTTGTAATGATTATTAAAACATAGCTTGTCTTTAATATTTATCTTATAAATCTTAAAGATTCTTAATGGCTAACCTATAAGGATTTTCTTGTGTTATCAAATAAGGGACAAGAATAACATAGCCATTTAGCCATTAACACTAAAATCTTAATTAAATCATATGAAATTAAGTGTCAGCAATAAACAATAGTTATCACATAATTATTTTATGTTTCAACTAAATATAACATGCAACATAATTTCAAAACCATAAAAAATTTATCTAATAAAATTTAAAGCTTCATGTTCAAAATTATCTCATAATTTTATTACATGAACATATGTTAAAAAATTATCCAATTAAAACAATAATTATCACATAATTATTTTATATTTCAACTAAACATAACACGCAACATAATTTTAAAACCATAAAAATTTTATATAATAAAATTTAAAGCTTCATGTTCAAAATTATCTCATAATTTTATTACATGAACATTTGTTAAAAAAATTATCAAATTAAAATTTGCTTGCAGAAAATTTTATCACATAAAATTTTAAAGCATTTAAAATCATTTTTAAAATTATCGCATAAAGTTAAAAAATATTTTAAATATATTTAGAAAGCAATCAATAATTTTAAAATTGAGATCATCATGCAAACCTGGCTCTGATACCACTGATGGGTTTTGGCAGACCCTCAGGGCACAGATCTGTTCCTGTCCTAAGTCGGACGGACAATAGAGGGATAAAAGAAAAATCATATAGCTAAACAATTTAGCTAAGACCCTAAGGTAAGCCAAAACCTTAGCCAAGATCTATGCCGACTTGGGATGGATCTGACCACCCCAAGAGAGATCTATACTACTACGACATTATTAAAATTATTCTACAAAACTACAAAATCACATACCCGGAACCTTGCCTTGGTACAGGCAAGGTATACTGCACCGTCCTCCGAGCCGCTCCACATCCCGCGCCGAACCGCTCCTCGAATCCTTCCGCATCCCGAGGCGAGCAATCCCCTTGTCGCCGAGCCAACCACGCGCCGAAGAAAGTTTCATCTGAGTGTGAACCTTTGCCAAGACTCCAGATCAGATCCGAACCCCTTCGTGGCTTTGCTAGAGCCCTTCAGGAGCAAGACAGAAATTTAGGGAGAAGAGAAAAAAACTTTTATTTTAAGCTAAGATCCGAGTGTGCTCAAAACCTTTTGGGAGCCGCTCAGATCTAGAGCTTGGGGCGAGTTTAGAGGAGGGGAGCAGACCCCTATTTATATATGTGGCTGACCCCTCCCCTTTACTCCACTTTCGATGTGAGACTATTCTTTTTGGAGTTAACAAATCAAGTTAGTTTGTCTTAACAAATGGCCAAACTTCCAGAATTTTAACTTCCTTACAGTTGAGCTTCACGATTGATACAACCTATCAAATCGAAGGGCATTCAACGGTGAACGCGTAGGAAAAAAATGGCACGTCAATCCGAGTCCGTTTGACCCCTCAATTGATCGTCCAAAGATGAGCCCAAAGCTATGTTTGGCTGAAAAATTAGCCGCCAAGAAAAAACTGCACCTAGGGTTCGCAACCCGAGGTGGTGGGCCCACTGTACCAGCCTGAGCGGGACCCAGGCCAGGCTGGGCACCTGGCCCAGGCCTGGGTGCCTGGCCCAGGTCTGGGCACACCCAGGCTGGGTGCCTGGGCCCAGACATGGGCCAGGTGCCCATGCGCCTGGGCTTGGGCCCAGTTCCCAGGCCAGTGCCTGGGCTAGCCCAGGCTGCCCCTTTTGCCAGTTTACTTTTACTTAAAAATAAGCTTTAACCATTAAAGCTGTTGGGCTTTTAGCCCCAATGGGTTGTCTATTTAAACGCCATTAAATAGACTTATTGGGCTCGTTTGGACTCCGATTTGAGCGCGGTTTGAACCTACGTTTAGACCGAGATGATCTCGTCTTACATGTAACCTTTTCCTTGCATTTAGTATATTAAATGTTTTTGTAAAAAATTTACGACACATTTAACTCAGTTTGCATCATATGCAAAATAGTCCCCTATCTAAGCTTAAAATATCATTTGCATCAAATGCAACTTTCTATCCCTTGCATCAAATGCACATTCTCCCTACTGTTTCTACCTATTACTAGACGAAGGTTGCACTCTGTGTGAGACCCTACAGCCTGACCCTACTACAGGTGGGGCTCGAAGCCCCAGACGGCAGTGACCACGAGCAGCAGTTGTCATCCCTATTTCAGTATCATACTTATATGGTTAACTCATCGACATGAGTGTTGTCAAGACCACCCTGACTGTGTCCATAATGAATTCCGCAGTTTTAGTCTCTTTGTCAAAACTATATCGTTTAACTCAGGCCTAGGGTATGTTCAAACTGTCAACCCCAATAGCTTGAAGCCGGTTAGTTTACATCGATCTTTAGTCAAATAATGTTGGACATCTTCCAACATACTCTGGCCAGAGTTTTTGCTAAGGACTGAACTAACACTACGACACTAACTCCCATTGACCGGGAGAGACGAATTCTATCTTGGTCATTACTCTCCTCACACGCTTCAAATGTCACCCAACCAAAGACCTTTCGGCTGGCCTTGCCTCGAAGCGAGGTCACAGATCTAAGTGACACCATTCAAGTACAGGTTTGTAAAATGACCTCAAGTCAAAGACCAACTTGCCTATCATCACTAAAAGTTATCATTGACAGATTTGTCAATCATAACCATATGATAACTCTTGTGGGTCGTACAGTGAACTCATTCTTCAATGAGCACATGTATCTCGTCTCTGACTTTGCCAAATCGAATGATCATGAGATCATCCTCACCGCTATACGGTGAAGACTAAGACACAATGATCTATCCAATGTTTCGATATCCTTTTCTCGAAACATCTACGACCACGAACGTTTCTAGACTTATGCTACCGACGGTCAAGCACTTCTCCATTATCGAGATCCTCATCTCGATATATGTTTGACCTCGCATTAAGTCTCAGGACTTTACCTAAGTTTCTAATGATAACTACATTATGATTTAACTTAGATAAATTCTTACCATACAGCTTACCGTAATTTAGAACAAGATGTTTGTATATATACAGAGATAAATTGCATCGAGGGTATACATCTCTCAACAGTAACCTGCATCTGCATAAGCATAGAGGATAATTATTTATAATGTAAGCCTAAATCCCTTGGTGGAAGTGCAGAAGATGCTTAACTCCAGTCCAATGGTATTTTTTCTGGTGCATTATTGTATCTGGTTAGTGAATTTACTGCAGCTGTTATATCAGGACGCATGCAGTTGGCCAGAAGAGCTCTGATTGCACTGAGATAAGGGACTTCAAGACCTATAATATCATCCTCCTCTTCCAACTGACGGAAGGGGTTGTTCATTTAGTGAACGTACTATCAAAGGTGTACTTATTGGATGATAATGATCATTGTATTACTTTCTTCAATATGCTCTGGGTATATGATGTTTAATGTAACATGATTTTATCTCTTTAGATAATATATCTGTAAGCTATGACTTATCTTTATTTTTCCCTAAGTCTTTCATATTATATTTGATAGTCAGGCTTGAACAGATATTTCGGTTTTCTCTTCTGGAGATCCGATGAGATTTAAGTCGTTTACAACTATGATCCCAAATCATGTCCTTTGCTCTTTATAAAAATGCAAAGACAACCTTTAACATGAATCCTTGCTTTGTTAAGGGATTCACTTGGTTGTACAATATTATTATATCTTCAATAGAATAAACGTCCAAAAGGCTATTCATGGCATTTAAGGAAATGGTGAAAATATCTTTATCGAGATATCCATATGGGTATTCTGTCACAACATCTAATAGCAGCAAATCCAAATCTTCTTTACCAAATCGTAAGGTTTTTGCAACTTATAACTGGGGAGTTTGATGCATCATTTATATAAGTAAGTCAAGCTCATCATAATTTGTCTATTTTCCATTTTCAGCGAAAAAACCTTAAGCTATATGTTATACAGTGTAACATATGATTTTGTACTTATATTTTTATTTATGCAATACTTATTATGCACACAGGTTTAACACCTTTTGGTGTCTGGACTTCAGGTCTGAACACTTCACATTTCATAAGCGAGTCTAGATCATCTTTTATTGCCTCGTTCCACATTTGGCTAATCTATACGTTTGCATTTTAGCAACGGAGTGTGAAAAAATATTATGTAATTATCATCTCTTTTGCGATGTAAGTGGCAATATGATGCATGAATATATTGTCGACAATTGTATTCTTTCTGTCTAATACCTCCCCAGTACATACAACATTTAATTTCATTTCAATTTCTCCCGGATTTTCCACTTCATGAGATGTCGGGAGGGGTGAGTGTATGGACATGAGCTCATTGTCCTGTGGTAGTATTGACTTAAGGTTGCAAGGTGTTTTCCTCTTTCTGGGAATTTTTTTATCCTTGGAGCTTGGTGGTCTACCTCTTTGAGGAACATCCACTTCTGCCGCTGGTTGATTGCATCCATTCTCAGAGATGTCAATCCTTGCTGGAGTATTAGCAGCAGGAATGTGTGATCTGACAAATTCTTTTGTTGTTATTAATTATGTCCGATAACTATTGAACAGTTTTCTTGAATGTTCTGGATCTTCATGATCTCATTATCTCATTTTATATTTTTCGGATCATTGATTTTTGTTTATTTATTTTGAATGGTCAATAAGGCTTCACGCATCAAACGAGTTGAGCCTAGCACTGGGAATGTTTCCAAGACATGATTTTTATGCATGTCACGTTTGGGGTGTAAGGTATCTAGGGTGTATCAAAGCCTAAATGGATTCTAAGATAGCGTTGAGATCATCATTTTATTCTCTGTGGTGCTGTGGAGATGTAAACTGTACACCCAAAATCCTCAAATGAGATATATTTGGTGTTGTTCCGTATGCTAGTTGCATCGACGAATGACTCAGATTCCTAGAGGGTATGTGTCTTATTTATGAAGCAGCATGCAAGATTGCATGTCCCCATGTAGTCACTAGCAATTGGAATTAATGGATGAGTAATCCATTGGAGTTGTTTTTAACAATCGACTTTTTAAACCCATTTTGGGTGTGAACACATACTTCAGGGTGTTCAACTTTTATTCCAGTTGCAAATTATTTTTATATCCCAGTTTTATCCATTGTGCCTGTAATTTGGATAATTTGTCATAATAGCTTTTAGAAAAGCTGGACTGTGGTGGGATAAGAGGTCTACATATGGCCATTTAGAGGATGA
>JAULAV010004398.1:0-93091 GCA_030789695.1 Scilla litardierei
AGCTCTTCAAGCTATTGCTTGATTCAAGTTTCCAAATCTTCCCTAGGCACCCATTGCTGCTCATTTCCTTGGTGCTAGGGTTTGGTAACTTCATCTTCCTCAAATCCTTCATTCCACCTATTGGGTAAGAAAAACTCAAGGTATATGATTTTGTGGTAAGATTGTTTATTTCATATTAAACTCTTTAATATTGCTTTGTGATTCTCTCGGTTGTGAGAGAAGGTTGTGATCCCGGGTTGTGGGATTCACGTTTGCTATTGCATGTATGATTTGATCTTGTGAAGGTTTTTCACAAGATATTCATAGTGGAAATCTTGAGTTAGGGTTTCTAACTCAAGTATCCGGAGGGGATCCGGGTGGTTGGGACGTAGGATCACCGGGAACAAGTCGGGGAGACTTGGGTGGATCCGAACCCATTAACATCGTTTGTTAGCATTGTTATTTTCGTTGTCGTCACTCAATTTAAGCTTCCGCAAATTGATTTGGTAGTTGATTGCAATTTAATTTGGAATTATACTCCTTATTATTTTAAAGTACTATTCACCCCCCCTCTAGTACTTGTGCAGTAGCTGGTAGGGCATTACAATCTTCTCCCTAATTCTGCCTTGCTTCTGATCGGGCTCTAGCAAAGCTACGAAGGAGTTCAGATCGGATCCGAACTCTTGTCGGAGGATCCACTCAAGGTGAAACTTTCTTTGGCGCGTGGTTGGCTCGGCGACAAGGGTGTCGCTTGCCTTGGGACGCAGTTCGGTTTGAGACGGGGTTTGGCTCGGGACGCGGTTCGGCTTGGGACGCGGTTCGGCTTGGGAGAAGCGGCACGTGGCATCGCTACAGAGATAAAGACATGTTGCTGAAAACGACGCTTCATATTCTGTGGAAATGAATTGAAAGCTATGTAGTTTAAATTTATATGTGTTTATTATTGCTATGAGATAGATCTATCTTTAGGGGTTGGTCGGACCCAACACTGGGTAGTAGAGATTATGACTAGGGTTATTCCTTTAGGGCTTTTTGAAAATGTTTTAAGATGTTTTTCTGCTGCATATTTGATTTCTTCGTCCGACCGACTTAGGCCAGACGTCGATTTTATAGCCATAAGGACCACAAAACCCTTCAATATATGCATACAAACACACATACATGTATTCAAACACACAATCTACATTCCAGGCAATATAGTCAACATAATATATATTCAACATAATATATATTCAACACACATAACATAAACACATATGTAGTCAACACAATATTTATTCAATACCATATGGGTATGTAACACAATATAGTCAATACACCAACACACACAACAAGATACACACAAGAGAAATCCTATATACATCTAATATATTCAATAGTATACACCTAATTTCCATACTAAAGCTATGTACACAAACCTTACACCTTCACTTCATAATACATCACACACTTAAAATATAAAAGCACACATGCATACACATATACTACACTCATAATATCAAGTCACACACTCTATCCACACATAACATATATGTCTACTAACATATATGTACTACACTCAAGCATATATTCACTTAGTTATCTATATTACATTTGATAACTGTTTTTGAATTCTAGGGCTGACTAGGACAAGCTAATTAGGACAAAATGGTTGATATAAGAACGTCTGAGATTTAATCTTGAGAAATGAATGGGTGAGATAAGATTTTGTGGAAAGTTTTGGAGGGAAAAACATTTTTCGGGAAATGAAAGTTTCTGGGGAATGCAAGTTTATGGGGAATAGCAGAGTGCATGCAATTAATGCATTTGGCAAAAAAACTTTAACTTGCACTTAATACTGCAGATCGAATGCTGCTGCAGATCGAATGATCTCTCCCTCAACGTCGGGCACACCATCTCTTCGATGCAAGGGGGGTCCGTGCCGAAGGCGCCCGCTGAATTTTTTTATGCTAATTTGTTGTTCCGCACCGAAGGCACCTGCGCCGAATTTATTGTTCTACGCCGAATTTGTTGTTCCGCATGGAAGGCACCCGTGCCGCTAAATATTTTTACGCTAATTTGTTGTTCTTTTAAATTTTGACCGAGGAAATAATTTTTTGGGAACAAATATATCGCGGGTGAAAATCTTAAATGAACCGTGCTCGCATGCACGGGTTATGACTAGTCCAAGTATAAACACTAACCATTATATATCCAAACATACACATTAATATAGTATATGACCCTTATGGGTATTACATTAGCGGTTTTCACTTCTAGATCAACAAGCAAAAAACTTAGTGTTTACTATATCTTTGTTGTAGTTAGGTTTTACAATATGAATATCAAAATGAATGATGATGATCATCCAGTCGACTTAGTATGTCCATGTTATATAAATGGAGGTTAGTGTGTGTCCATGTTATATATATTGACACGGGGACTAGGGTGTCCATGTGGCCTCTTGGCTAGAGTAATGCTGATGTGTCGTACATTCCTAACTATTTTTTAATGATCGGAAGCATCCACGTTGATCTACACATGGTAAAACCTACATACACTAAAAATCTAATGAACCACATGCTCTTTACTCCTTGATCAGGTTGTTAGTAATTCAAAGATTTTGCATAACAAATGTTTTCTCAATGATCCGATAAACACGCAAAGAGCATATGTTTACAAGATTTTTGGTGTATATGGGACACACAAAGAGCACATGTTTACTAGATTTTTGGTGCATATGTGTAAATCTATATGAAAGCTTTTGATCATCGAAAAAAATAGATAAGGATGTGAGACACTCTAGTGTTGCTCTAGCCAAGAGGCTAGAGTGACACACTAGCCACATTTACTCATGTGTGTGTAAGAATAATGGAAATCAGCTATCTAGCAGAGAAAATATCTATATATGCCATCAAAAAATCTATTCTCCTCTATTTTCTTTTTGGTTATGCGTCGTTCAAGTTGTTCTTCATTTTATAAACCTAAAAAAGTTTATTACTGTAAACTGTTTAGTTGTGCTGCCTCATGATTAGTGATCACAATCATAATTAGGTTTACTTGATTTGCTATATATTTAGCTTTTAGAATATGAATAACGACCGAATTGGTGCTGATCATAAAAAACAGGACAATGGACTTTTTGATGACAATTGGAGAAATTTCCTCTACTAGATGGCTAAAATCCATTACTCTGTCTTCCTTCACACATACAGGCATGTAAAATTCCTTACCATACGTGTAGAAATTTTCTAGTACAGTCGCCTGAGGAGAAAAAAAATCATATTTTGTTTTATTTTTTAAAAATCACAGGCAAATTTTGCTTTGGTCTATGCTTCTCTCCGCATTTGCACCCAGACAACAACGTGTGACTCCGTGTCATCCGGGCATGCACAATTTCAATTCAGGTGGATGGCTGACAGCAGAACTTTCATGACAGCTGTATCTTTTTTATTCAGTTTCTTTTCTATCTCAATTGCAGGGACACGAGGTTAAGGGCCTGTTCTTTTGCGATTATATTTGTGTTTGTTGGAATGGGTGAATAGTGTTGGGAAAGTAGAGTATTGTGTTTTTTTGGGTGAAAGTGGGGTTGTGAATGTGGATGTTGGAATTTTTTGTGGGGTCCACACAACTTTATTGTGTTTTTTTGTGTTGAAGTGGGTCGTGAATGTTGTTGTGAATATTAGAGAGAGATAGAGAGAGGGGTAGAGAGAGATAGAGAGAGGTGGGCCCCACTCTCCATTTCAACACACGTAATCACAACAATTTCCAGCTTCTACATTTGTTGGAATCTACCTGCCACGTAGATGAGATCAGCGACGAAATAATCCAGCCTAAAAGAACACATTGTGTTAAAGTGACTGTTGAAGTGAGTGAATAGTGCCATAAATAGTGGAATCGCACCACTTCAACACACACATAAACGCAAAAGAACAGCCCCTAAAGATCAGTGGGCTGCTAGGAATATTTATTCACTTTTTTTGGCATCAAATGATGATAATGTCATACGCAATCTTATGTAGTGACTACATTATTTTTTAAAAAAGTTGAGGAAAATCCCAACGTTTTTCTTTCAAAAGGGACAGAATGTACATGATCAATTGAGAGAATCAAGCTTTACAATGCCGAATTAAGTACAAAAGATCGTGTACAAGCTATTACCACAAATGGCACCGAGCAAAAGATCGTGTACAGTACCTGCTACAGATAAGGATGTGAATGGGCTTTGGGCTGGCCCAGTGTTCAATCGGGCTAGCCCGAAAAGTCCTATTAATACTTATGCCCAACGAACATCTGGCCAGTCCGAGCCCGAAACTAAATACCCAATTAAATTTCGGGCCGAAGCCCGCCGGCTGCCCAAAGCCGGATTGGGCCGCCCACATGAAGAGTCGGGCTTTTCTGAGCTTAATTACGCGATCAAAGCGAATTTAACCAAATGCCCTAACTCGCGGCTCGCCTCTCTCGGTGGAAAAACTTGTGCGAGAGAGGAAGAGGAGTGGAGCCGTCTCGCCCGCGATCAATCTCGCTCGAAGTTGGATTCGACGAGGAATTCCCGAATCAGTGCTGGGATGGCCTCGTCGATCTCTATGGTGCCGAATCACCTGAAACCCTAGTCTCGTTACCAGGTTAAAAAGTTTCGATTTTTCCCGAACTCTCAGTTGTCATGGCATGTTTAATGTGTCTATCGGGAATATCGATTGAAATGCAAGTGTTGATTTCTGTTTGCTTAATTACTATGCCCACACAATTTGCATCATGTCCTTTATGTTCATATTCTACGCTTTCTCATCTTCTTGCTTAATGGAAATTGAAATTATAGGCGGATGTCGATAAGAACGGTACCATGGATTATGGGGAGTTCATAAAATAGAAAGGGATGACCATCTATTCGTTGTGATCGCCTCCTCCTTGCGAGTTTAATTGATTATTCTCATAGTTTTTCTAATCCGGTAACTCTGCGAATGAAGAAACTCTGCGAATGCTTCTTCAATGACCAATTTGTCGTTTTGTGATGAGGATGGTATAAATCCGAGTATTAATTTGATTATGACTGTTGTGAATGGAAATAACCAGAGTCGGTTAGGATTGCGGTTATCTTAGAGATACGCATATATCTATGAATTCTATCTTTCTACTCTCCTACTATGTCTATAAATAAAGGGCATGTGGTTACTCTCCCAGCAGTTGATTCATAACACGTTATCAGCACGAGCTTCTAAAAAAATTTTTTTTTCCCAAATTTTTTTTCGTTTGTTGCGAAGGCGAGAGGAGATGGGAGATACACGAGCGCGGTGCAAGGCTTTCTCAATCGAGCGTCGTCATCCGCGTAGGGCTTCGTGCAACCGTCGCTATATCCGGAGGACGAATATAGAGGTAAAAATCACCAAAACGATGTTTTTAATCATACGTATGATTGCCCCACCCTTAGATCTCGCAAGATCGATATGGGGATCGATTGTCGCCTTGAAAACAACGAATTTTTCATCCCAAAAATCAAAATTTTAGGGTTATGTTCTGTAATCCCTAATTTTTTTCCGTCGGCGGCTTTGACGCCGGCCCCCTACCCTCTACGCCGCTCCCCCCCCCAGAAGAGAGGGGCGGCGGCCGCCGGTCCCCCCTGCAGAGGGGGGCGACGGCCCCCGCCGCGCCCCCTGCAGAGTGGGGGCGGCGCCCCGCCGCGCCCCCTGCAGCGGGGGGCGGCGGCCCTGCCCCCGCCGCCCTCCCCTGCAGGGGGGCGGCCGCCGTCGTCCCCCCTGCAGCGGGAGGCGGCCCTGGCGCGGGGGCGGCCGCCGCCGTCCCCCCTGCAGCGGGGGGCGGCCCTGCCAACGCCGCCCTCCCTTGCAGGGGGTCCCCCTTGCCGTCCCCCCTGCAGCGGGGGGCGGCTCAGCCCGCCGCCCTCCCCTGCAGGGGGGCGACCGGGGGGCGACGCCCCCCCCCCCCCCCCCCAAACCGCCGGTTCGGCGACGAATTGGGGGCGGCGGCGGTTAACCCTAGCCGCCGCCCCAAGCTCTATTGGGCCTTTCGGCCCAACTGAACAAAAAAAAATAAATTCTGTCTGCGGGCCTGAAGCCCGCAGGTGGGGGCCGCCTGGCCCGCAGGCCAACACATTTACAAAAAAACTCTCTGTCTGCGGGCCTGAAGCCCACAGCCGGCCCGCGGGCTTCAGGCCTACATGCCAACAATTTTCCAAAAAAATGGGGCCAAAGGCTTAAAATAAGCCTTAAAAGAACCTTTTTGGGCTAAAAATTAATTTTCAAAAGGGCGTTCTAAGGACCTACAAATTCGTGAAAAATTACGGTATTTTACGGGGCTATCATCGGGCATATAAGAATTTTATTGGGGACTTTTGGGGGTTATTTGGGATGATTTAAAAAGGAAAAACCATTTTCCTTCTACAACGAAAATGTTAATTTTGGGCTCTTATTCAATTTTATTGATTAAACCCACTCATTACAACCCTTGCATCGTAATGATCTTTTCTTTACATGCTTTACATCACTGGCAAATTCTGTTGGATATTATATGCGTGGTTGTGCATTATTTATAACCTTAATAATTAGGAAGATCCTGCGACCGCTCTGCCGTTAGTCAACTAACCTAACGGTGTATGACGTTGCCTAGTGGTCTAATAATTATTAAGTGATTAAATTGTTTATCCATCTCTGCGAATATTAAATGCCTGTGATGCCTATGATGAAAATGTCTGATGAAAATGTCTGATGAGCACAATATTTCTGCATGAATGGCTAAATGTGGATTTTGGATCGGCTGTTTAAGTCCCACAGTTTATTTCACACACTTTTCTTTTATTTTTTGAGAGAAATTGTAGTGAGGAATTTATGTAAATGTCAAAGAAAGAAAACCAACTTTCATGGAGACGGGGGCCACGTTTGAAGCTGGAGATATCCTATGGGACCCATGGGGTTTCCAAAGTTATATTTTCATTTTTAAAGCTGCAAATTTGTATAATTTGGACTGTGGACTTTGGACTCTTTCTTGTGGGACTGGCCGATCCACACATTTAGCTTTTCGTTAAATATTGCATCCGCATGAAAATGTTTTCTTTGATTAAATATTAATTCATGCATGTTTGTGCTCTGCTAGATAAATGGCTAAAATTGCAAGCGTTGATTTTGAAGTGCTGGATGCATCAGGTAGAAACTATCTAAGCTGGCAGCTAGATGTAAAGTTTCATCTGCGGGCAAAGTTCCTCATTGCTGCTGTGACAGAAAAAGAAAATGTTAGCGATATAGAGAAGGCGCAAACCATCATCTATATTCGCCGCCATGTGGACAAGACCTTAAAGGCTGAATATCTTACTGTCGAAGATCCACTTGAGCTATGGACTGCCATTGAGGACAGGTATAAACATCAGAAAGATGTTATACTCCCAAGGGCATGATACGAGTGGGAGAACCTGAGACTGCAGGACTTTAAGTCCATTGCTGAGTACAACTCAGCACTTTTTAGCATCACCTCACGCCTGAAGTTGTGTGGTGAGAAAGTCTCAGAAGATCGCATGCTGGAAAAGACGTATACGTCTTTCCATGAAAAAGATGCGATACTTATGCAGCAATACCGTGAACGAAAGTTCACCAAGTATTCGGAGCTGCTGTCATGTTTACTCATGGCCGAGCAAAACAGAGAGCTTCTTCTCGCCACTCACAATATGCGCCCTCCCGGCACTGCCCCCCCCACCAGAAGCTCACCATTTCTCTTCCTTCAAAAAGAAGAGAGATAATAAAAGAAAAAAAGACCACAGAAAGGGGGACAACCGAAAAGAGCCAAGGGGCAAGTACAACAGCAAAAGAATGAAGGGAAGCGCAAGTTCACCTGGCGCAGAAATGACAACAAGAAAAATGATGCACCCCCACCCAAGAGGGATTGGGAAGACCAATGCCACAGCTGTGACATGACAGGCCACTAGTCCAGAGTGTGCAGGACCCCAGTGCATCTCTACGAGCTTTACAAACAAACCAAGAAAAATAAAGCTGAAACAAACCTGGTGACATCTGATGCTCCAGTCAAGTTCTCAGCTGACGACTTCGAAAATGATGACTTGCTTGATTAGCCTTTATTTTTATCTTAGCAATTTGTTTTGAGAATAATTTATGAGAGCATTTGAATTATGTAATTTGTTCTGAATGAAAATATTTAGTAGACAATAAATGAAAATGTTTATCTGAATATGCATGTGCCTAACGATTCATCTTTTAATAGATGAAACTGCACTCATAAATGATTAGTAGACAATAAACACGTACGATTTTTCAATACAAAGCCCAATATCAGGGCCATATTGAAGATCCAGGGAATGCAACACTGTTGCCCCCAAATGACACAGAATCAAAAGGATGCACTAATCTCTCCGAATTCCAAAAGAAACTTTCCAAGTTTCAAGGATATATGTCTCAACGCATTTCCATTTGGAAACAACAAATGTAAATGAAAAACAAATTACTGTATGTAACGTCTCAAGAAAAAGGAGTAAAATCCATACTTGAACGTTTTGAGAGCCTTACAGGCCCCTACCATACAAAGATTCGGAGAAAGGAAGCGGAATTAAACGGAGCACCTGAAGTGCCCGACATCAGCCGAGTTTTTACTCTGGCATGATAAGATTTGGCCACCAAGGATCAGTAATGATGCACTGCATCTTATCCTATGGGTATGACTTGAAGAACCAGAAGATTCTTCAGAAGGGAGAATTCCTTCGCAACCCTTACTATAAGGGAAACTAATTGCAAGGCCATCTCCACGAAAAGTTGAAAAAGAATCTCCACGCTTCCTCAAAAAGAATACAAGGAGATAGATGTGGATAAAATTCACCACCCCTAATGGTCTATTTCGGTACTTCATTGTACTGACAAATGCATCCTCTGAACACTCGTATGTGTGTCTACTACAGACCTGCAACTTAGCTTTTCCAAAGCTATTGGCACAATAATAAACATGTTGCGGGCACATTTCCCAGACAATTAAATGAAGAAAATAAGTCTGGTTAATGTTGGGAAATATACCTCCCGGTCATTTCAAGAGTACTGCCAAGTAACGGGAATAGAAAATGAACGCATAGTGCCGCATGTTCATACCCAAATAGGGTCCGCAGAGTCACTGATAAGTAGACTCCAATGGATTGAACGTCCATTAAATCCCGATTGCCTATGGATGCATGGGGACATGCAAATTTTTGCATGTTGCATCGTAAATGAAAATAAGACCCTCTGGAGGTCAGAGTCTCCAATGCAACTTGCATATGGAATGCCACCGAACATTTCTCATTTGAGAATCTTCGGTCGCGCAGTTTTAAATCCCCATTGCACCACCAAAGAGGACCAAAATGGTACTCAACGTCGCCTAGGTATCCATGCAGGGTTTGACTCACCCTCACTTATAAGATACCTAGAACCCCAAACGAGGGACGCATTTAAGGCACATCTTGAAGACTGTGATTTCGATGAGACGAGTTTCCCCAAAATAGGCCCAGATACTGGAAAATCTGGTGCGAAGCAAATGTTAAAGTGGGATACAAAAAGTCTGACCCACTACGATCCGGTAACAAAACAATGTGATGATAAGATCCTGAAGATCTTACACATCTAGAACATAGTTCATAGATTACCAGATTCGTTTACTGACAACCAGAAGATTTTCGATCACACATCCCTGCTGCAAAAACTCCAGCTAGGATTGACATCCCCGAGAATGGATGCAACCCACCAGCAGCAGAAGTGGCTGATCCTCAACAGAAAAGAGGCAGACCACCAGGCTCCAAGGACAGAAACTCCTGGAGACCTTAAGACAATACTACCACAGGACAATGAGCTCATGTCCACACCTTCACCCTTCCCGGAATCCACTGTAGAGGAACTGCCGGGAAAAAGTGAAATTGAAAGTAAATGTTGTACGTACTGGGGAGGTGTTGGACAGATAGAACATAAATTGTCGACAAAATATTCACGTATCATATTGCCATATACATCGCAAAAGCGATGATGTGTATAAATTATCGTTCCATACTCCGTTGCTTGAATGCAAACGTAGAAATTGGCCAAATGAGGAACGGGGCAATAAAAGATGAGCTGGACTCACTTATGAAACGTGAAATGTTCGGACCTGAAGTCCAGACACTAAAAGGTGTCAAACTTGTGGATAAAATAAAGTATTGCACATATAAGAAAAATAAATACAAAATCGTACGCTATAAGGTACAACCTATAGCCCAAGGGAAAATTTCGCTGAAACTAGGGATCGAACAAATCAAAATGAGCATGTCTCATAAATGATGCATCAAGTCTCCCTTAGTTATCAAAAGCGAATACCTTACGATTTGGCAAAGGAAAACTTTGGATACGCTGTTATTGGATGTTGTGACGGCATACCTTCGTGGATACCTTGGTAAAGATAATTTCCACATTTCCTTAAAAGCCTGAATAGACCTCGGGACGTCTATTCTATCGAAGAAAAACAATGAAAATAACGTACAACCAAGAGAATCGCTTGACAAAGCAATGATTCCTACTGAAGGTTGTCTTTGCATCTGAGCAAAGAGCAGGATTTGAGATCATAGTTGTAAACAACTAAAATCTCATCGGATCTCCGGAAGAGAAAACCGAAACATCTGTTCAAGCCTGACTTTTAAACATGAAATAAAAAGACCTAGGCAAATATAGAGTCATGGCTCATAAGAATCCTGTTACATACGCCCAGAAGTGCGTTTGAGAAATTAAAGGGACCATTGTCATCCAAATTACACCTATGGTAGTATTCTTAATGGATGTACAAAAACAACCCTTCCGATCGCTGGAAGAGGGGGAGGATATAACTGGTCCTAAAGTCCCTTATCTCAGTGCAATCAGGCACTCCTGGCTAACTGCACGCGTCCCGATACAACAGTTGCAGTAAACTCATTAGCCAGAGATAGTTGGCACCTAAAAGGGCCATTAGACCGGAGTTAAGCCTTCTGCGCTTCCTCCAAGAGTCAAAAGATTCGGACTTACAAAATGAAGTATCATCCTCCAATGTTCATGCAAATGCAAGTTTCAGGTCCAGTCCCTATATTGAGAAATCACAGAACGGGTACCCACAGTGGGATGTCCATCTACTGCAGATCTGCAAAGCAATTTATGAAGGCGACATCATCCTATCATTCCGAGATCCTCACCACACCAATGGTGTATTTGAGGGCGCCTGCTGGTACATCACATCCTAGTGACGATTGGGATAGAGGCTGGTATTGTGGAGCTGACCACATAGTCTGAAGACCACATCAGAGGCGACGATACTTAGCACACCTCTCCAGAGTTTCCGAATTCAGCAGCTGCTTAATTGTGATAACTTTGTAATCTGTGTATATTTTCGGAATGTTGTAAATAGGAGTGATGAGATAAGCCTAATAGATCTGAAAGCCTAAGAGCTTTTACAAATCAGGGGGAGTTGAGGGAATTTGTACTCTTTTTACTTAGCTATGGTTTTTCCCACTGGGTTTTCCATAGCCAAAGGTTTTAACGAGGCAAATCACATCAACTTTGGATCCTGAAGTATTCACCCCTCTGTGACGCTCAGAATCCAGAAGTATTCATGAGCAGAGTCACTTGTACGTATCAGGAGGAGTTAAAGAGCGCTTGTACTCTTTTTCCTTAACTATGGTTTCTCCCACAGGGTTTTCCATAGCTAAAGGTTTTAACGAGGCAAACCTCACCAACTCAGGATCCTGAAGTATGCACCCCATGTGAGATTCTTATTACGCTCAGAATCCTGAAGTACTCTTGAGCAGAGTCCACACCTATGGCTGGATAAGGGGGAGTGTTGTGAATGGAAATAACCAGAGTCGGTTAGGATTGCGAGTATTTTAGAGATACACACATATCTATGTATTCTATCTTTCTACTCTCCTACCATGCCTATAAATAAAGGATTGGGGGTTCCTCCCCCAGCAGTTGATTCATAACAATGACATGTTTGTTGTATTATTTTTAATGTTTATATTATAATTTTATTAAGAGGCTCGATGAGCAGGCCCAAAGGCTTCTGTAACCCATTTGGGCATTCTTAGCGTGTGTGCGCGCGTTGGGTGGTGGTGGTTGTTGATACAAGGTTTGCCCAGTTTCGTATGACTTGAGTAAATTATTACTTAGACTAGAATGGCCTTGCCCTTTGTCATTTGTGGTTCCCCTTCACAAAGAAAGCATACTTTGAAGAGAGATATTACGCTTACTAACGTTTTATTTGGTCAGGAGAGTTTGAGCAGGCAACATCCATGATGCTCACTTGATGTAATTAGATCATCATCTTTAGTTCCGTTAATATTGGGACTTACGACCTTGCATCCAACACTATCAGTAAATTCCTGAAGACTCTCATGGGTAATCTAGAATCAGACTTTTTTGTCCTTGTTTTCATACCATTTATCAATGTGATGGCATTAGTACTTATCAGATGCGGCAAAAAAGGGCTTCAGGCGGCTGATACATTGTTTCACACCTCGTAAATTTTGGGCATTGTTGTTTTTTAGTCTTGTTGGGGTTTTTTGAAATTTTGTCTTTTTCTCTGAATAGTATTAATATGCGGTAGGTAGGAAGGGAATTCTCATGCTTAATTTGTGAGAGAACCATTGGAAGAGATTGAGAATTCCCTCTTTTTCGGGAGAATGTGGTCTTCCTCTAGAATTGGCAACTTGGGAGATCGGTCCACTTCTTTAACGTGGCCAATTATCGTTTTATTTTTAGTTTTTATTAATAAAAATCAGAATATTTCTTCGAGTCCTATCAATTTGCTATCAATTTGGTATCAGAACTTCCACGATCCATGGCGGCCACAAGATACAAGGACAAGATCGATGCTTTGATTTGAATGAAAAGTACGATGGCTGGATCTTAGAATCAAAGAAAATCATGGATGAAATTAGGGTGACTTCGGATGAAAGGTGGGCGAGGACGGGGCAAATGTTTGATTGAGTGATGCAAACCCGAGTGCAAATAGCACAACTTCTTTCGGTTCTTACGACGGCTAAGCAATCCGACGTGGTCGGAAGCCTTAACCTATGCCAAAAGATGGCGACTTTACAGAAGGGGAAGGGAAAGATGATGGAATATGAACAAGGGTTTCTCTCCATCTCGACGAGGACTACGGAGAAGATGAGGCCCCCCGATGGGAGGGAACCCTACCTAACACCCTCAGAGGCTGCTGCAGGGCTGCCTGGACTCTGCAGTCTTCCTGTAGGACTAAGCTCCCCTGCAGTTGATTTGCAGGGGCGCCTGGCCCCTGCTAATGATGTGCATGGGTGCTTGTTCCTTGCTGAACCTCTGCGGGGCGTATCGCCTAGCCAGCCAGTGGCAGTGGTGTCCCGCCCTTGCAGGGCACATGCAGGGGCAGGCTGTCCCCTGCCATGACCCTACAGAGCAGCCACGACCCTGCATGGCATGGTCATAGGCATTTTGCTTCTGCCTTGCCTCTGTAGGGACCCCTACAGGGCGTCGCGGGACCTGCGCTCCTGGTGATAGATTATGAGGCTGGTGACCCTCCAGGGTACGGATTAGAGCATGACGATGCCGGTGCCAATTTTTGGGGGACACACGGCCCGTAATACGCTGCAGAGAGGTGACGTCGTCTGATTCCAGCTACTACGAGGAGTACTTAGAGGATAGTGGCATGGACTGGGATCCGAAAGAGGAGGACCGAGGCTCTGCTTTAGGTGAGGAGGACTGCAGTGGCTTGGTGGACCTAGATGAAGGCTATCGGAGAGGATTGGAGTGACATAGGGACCGATGGAGATGCACATACCAGCCTCATCATCAGAGGCACATTGGTGGTCAAGCAGAGCATGGAAATTTTCGGGTGGATAGTCGAGTGAGGAAGCTGATGATGCCCATATTTAAAGGGGATGACCCCCATGGCTATATTTACAGAGCATCGAGATTCTTCTCCATGACGCACGACGGATGGGCAGAAATTGGAGGCGGCCTCCATGTGTTTCGAGGAGAGATGCTTTCTTGGTTTCTATGGAGGGAATAGATGGAGCATATACGATCATGGTATGAGCTCAAGGACTGTTTGGTGGACAAGTTCCGTGATACCCAGTGGGAGAACCACCAGGAGAAGCTGATGGCACTAAAGCAGGATGGCTCCGTCAGGGAGTATAGGAAGAAGTTTGAGGCACTCTAGGGGCGAGCCAGAGACATACCAGAGGAGACATTAAGCGGGTGCTTGATGAAGGGGCTCAAGCCCAACATTCTAGCAGAGCTCCGCCTTCATCAGCCTTAGGGACTTGTAAGGACGATGGACCTAACACAGTTGGTTAAGCATCACCATACAGAGGAGCAGAGGTCCAGAGTGTTGGAACTTGTTATTTTCCATCATCTCTTCCATAAAGTTTTGATGTGACAAATCAATATATGTTATGTTACTAACTCTATCTATGCAGATGTGCAGTTATAAAGCCTATTTTATTCACTTCATGCATATGATCAAAGTACAAGGACTCTCTGCAAAAACAGTCTTGCTACTCAAAATTACGTTTAAAAAATGTATCTACAGAATGATGTAAATTTTACTTTTTAGATAGCTTCAGAGCCGTGGCTATAATATATCATATATCTCTAAGCTCCAAATTACATTATCTTCCTACCCATTTGGTCTTAAGTCAAAAATTCCCATTTTTTATATTTAGCAGGCTAGGATTTTTCGTAGCCTACTAAAAATATTTGCTTTGACTTTTGACCTGAAACTTTCTGAGAATGATCTATCCATTGACTGATCCACGTCACCAAATTTTTGTGATCGTTTATGACCGTTTCAAAATTAGCAGGCTACGAATTTTCTAAGCATGCCAAGTCGTTTTTTGGACCGGAATTTTCCAGATCGGTTTCTGACCGTTCTCCAACGTCTCGTATGGTTTCTGAACGCTTTCCAACGTCTCTATGGGAACCGTTTCCAAAACCTATAAAAGGAGGGGTAGCCCCCCCTCTTTTTCTCACACACTTTCCTCTTCTGTACTTTCATTTGTTGAAATCAAGCCTCTGATTTTCTTAAGCATTCGACCATTAGTTGTTCTTTTCTTATTTGTAAGAAGAAATCATTAGATTTCTCTCTTCGTTTAAGAACAGAAGAACTTGGATTTCAACACTTTTTGGGAATGTTGTTCTTTTCTTATTTGTAAGAAAAAATCATTAGATTTCTTTCTTCATTTAAGAATGAAAGAATTTCAATTGTGTTTCACTGTTACTTATCTTGAAACATTGAAGTTCCTTTATAAACACCAATCCTTTGAATTCATCTTGATATTCATACCAAGGCTATAGGTGTTTTATATTTCATTATTTCTTCAACAGGTTTGAATCTCTGGTTATTGAGATTGTACAAAGTTTGGGACACTGGGAGTGTCACCATTTTTGTAAGTTTGTGCTTGCGGGACAAGTGATTATATTGGATTGAAAATCTCTACGGGGAGTAGAGGACTGGAGTAGGATCAAAAGGATCTGAACCAGGATACATCTATGTGTTTGCGATTGGTTTAATTTTCTATACTTGTCATTTCATTTCTATGCCATCTTTGCAAATATCAGTAACGTTTTATTTGCAACAGTTTTTTATTATATACACTATTCACCCCTCCTCTAGTGTATTGATCCATACAAGTTAAAATTACATTTGGTATCAGAGCAAGGCTAAGATGGCAGAATCAAACATGAACGCCGTTCCACACAACTACAACACAAATCAACATCCTGAAGGGCACTCTTAAGTTCGTCCTCATCTATTTGATGGTTCTAACTACTCATATTGGAAAATACGAATGTAGATTCATCTCCAAAGTATGCATTATGAGATTTGGGACTTCGTAGAGACATGATACACAAATCCAACAACTCATGTTGCTGAATGGACCGCTAATGACAAATCTGCAAAAACCAACAACTCAAAGGCCATGAATGCTTTATTCTGTGCCATGGATAAACATGAGTTTAATCGAGTATTTCAGGCCAAAAGTGCAAAAGAGATTTGGCACATACTCGAGGTAACTCATGAAGGAACCAGTAAAGTAAAGGAAACTAAGATTTCCTCTTTGGTTCATAAATATGAGTTGTTCAAGATGCGGGACAAAGAGACAATTGGAGAAATGAACACCAGGTTCCCTAATATTATTAATTCTCTTAACGCTCTTGGAAAAGTTTATTCTAATCATGATCAGGTACGCAAGATTCTTAAAGTACTCTCTCCAGAATGGCGTCCAAAGATTACTGCTATTGAGGAAGCCAATGATCTTTCCTCATTAACCATGGAAGATCTTATTGGTAACCTAATGGCCCATGAAGTTACATTACAAGATCAGAAAGAAGAATCAGATCAAAAGAAGAAAGTACTCGCCTTCAACGCTACATCATAAAATGAAGACTCAGATGATGATATGGCATTCTTTGCCAAGAACTTCAGAAAATTCTTTCAAAAAGGTAAGTATAATAATAATTTCAAATCTAAGAATACCGATTCTTCTCTCTGCTTTAATTGTAATAGGCCTGGACATATGAAGAAAGATTGTCCGCTTCTCAAGGCTAAGTTCAAAACTTTCAACAACAATGATCAATCCAGAAGAGAAAGGAAGTTTGACAAAATGAAGAAAGCATTTGTAGCAATATGTGATGATTCTTCAGATGATGAAGATGATGATCATAATGAAAGTACTAACATGTGCTTTATGGCACAAGATGATGACGATGAGGTAAGTTCGTTTAATAATGAAGAATTACTAGATGCATTAAAAGATCTCTATTCTCGTTTCAAAAAATTAAATGGACAACATAAATCTTTGAAACAGAATAATGATAATCTTCTTCTTAAATATCAAGAATTATCTTCTAAAAGCACTACACCAAATTATATACATATTGAGAATACATCTTCTCAAGATTTGGATCTTAGTAAAGAGAATGATTTTCTCAAAACTAAGAATCTAGAATTACATACACAAATATCAGAAATAGATAAAAGTATCTCATCTTTAAAGATGAAATACGATGAAATGTCATCCAATGTTAATAAATTTAACAAAGGAAAGACAAATCTTGATGATTTGCTAAAAATTCAATATCCAGCAAATCATAGACAAGGAATGAGATATTCTCATAAGAATGCACCCAAGCCTTGTAACACATCTTCATCTAGTGGAAACACAATTTTTGTTAAACCACAGAAGAAGAATCACGCATTCATCTACACGAAGCAAGTAAATTTCCATACTTCTTCTTCACAAAGAAATGTTACTAACATTTCAAAACCATCTCCTAGGAAACTTACTACGATTAGTATGTGGGTTCCTAAGAATTCATGCTTAAAAGATAGAAATAGTTATATTTCTCATTATATACATTCTATTGTTTATTCTAATGATTATATTAGAAAGCCAAATTCCACTTGGGTTTGGCTTCCAAAAATCTAATCCCAAGGACCCTCAAACAAAGGGTACCAATGCTTAATGTTTTATCTTTCAGGTACCTGGTAAAGAAAGATGGATTTTGGATAGTGGATGTTCAAAACATATGACAGGAAATGTCAACTTGCTTTCAAACGTTAAATATAAAGATGGAGGCACAGTTACCTTTGGTGACAACAACAAAGGCAAAATCATAGGCACTGGAACAGTTGGTAATACAAATCAGCCTATCATTGAGAATGTTCTCCTGGTTGATGGTTTGAAACACAATTTGCTTTCCATTAATCAATTATGTGATAAAAATTACAAAATTTTTTTTTGAACAAAATGATTGCATCATTTATGATTCTGATATGTATTCTATTTTATTTCGTGGTAAGCGTAAGAATAACATTTATATCTTATGCATGACTGTTACCACTGATAATCATTGTTTAATGATTATATCAGATGATACACTTTTATGGCATAAACGTTTTGGACACACTAACTTCAAAAACCTAGCACATATGTCTAAACACAAGTTAGTAAATGGAATGTCAAATATTTCTTTCAAACACAAACATTTTTGTGATGCTTGTCAACAAGGAAAAATGCACAAATCTTCTTTTAAATCAAAGAGCATTATCTCAATAAAGAGACCATTAGAACTCCTACACCTGGATTTGTTTGGTCCTTCAAGAGTGTCCTCTTTGAATAGAAGTAGATATGCATTTGTCATTGTTGATGATTATTCAAGATACACTTGGGTTATATTCTTACAAAATAAGAATGATGCTTTTGAAGAATTTTCAATATTTAGTAAAAAGATACAAAAGATCAAATCCTCTAACATTGTTACTATTCGTAGTGATCATGAGGGAAATTTTGAAAATGAATCTTTTACCAAGTTTTGTAATGAAAATGGCATTACTCACAATTTTTCTTTTCCTCGCGCTCCTTCTCAAAATGGAGCAGTAGAAAGGAAAAATAGAACTTTACAAGAATGTGCAAGAACGATGCTTTGTGATAGTAATTTAGAAAAATATTTTTGGTCATAAGCTGTCGCAACTGCTTGCTACATTATGAATAAAGTTCTTATAAGGTCATTACTTAATAAAACTTGTTTTGAATTATTCTTTAATCGTATTCCTCGTGTATCATATTTTAAAGTGTTTGGATGCAAATGTTTCATTCTTAATACTAAAGATGCACTTAACAAATTTGATTCTAAATCTGATGAAGATATTTGTTGGACACTCAACACGTAGCAAAGCCTACAGAGTATTTAACAAAAGAACTTCAACAATTGAAGAATCACTGCATGTCACATTTGATGAGAACGCCTCACTAATTCTCCTATCATTAATGATGAAGAGAATATATTACCTTTATCTAATTCTTTAGATAATATTAAACTTGATGATATTGATGCTACTAAACCCTCTGTTGAGTCTATTTCAGATAAGGCAGATCTTCCTAAGGCATTTGTACAAGTTCCAAATTATCCATCAGAGTTAATCATTGGAGATATTACTGATGGAGTGAGAACTCGTCGTCAAATAGAACAAATGGCACATTGTGCTTTCCTTTCAACCATTGAACCAAAGAACATCAAAGATGCATGTGAAGACAGTTCATGGATTATTGCTATGCAGGAAGAACTCAATCAATTTCAATGAAATGATATGTGGGAATTAGTTCTCAGACCATCAGATCATTCACTTATTGGTACCAAGTTGGTATTCAAAAATAAATTGGATGAATCTAGTCAAGTAATTAGAAACAAGGCACGATTGGTTGCACACGGTTATAATCAAGAAGAAAGTATTGATTATTATGAAACCTATGCACCAGTTGCATGTCTTGAATCTATTAGGATGTTATTATCATTTGCATGTTTTAAAGATTTTAAGTTATTTCAAATGGATGTCAAAAGTGCTTTTCTAAATGGTTTTCTTAAAGAAGAAGTTTATGTAGAACAACCTCCGGGTTTTATTCATGAAAATTTAGAAAATCATGTTTTCAAATTGAAAAAGGCTTTATATGGTCTCAAACAAGCACCTCGTGCTTGGTATGAAAGCCTTAAAAGCTATCTTTTAAATTCAGGGTATTCAATTGGTAAAATAGATTCCACTTTATTTATTAAAACTATAAAATCTGACATAATCATTATTCAAATATATGTTGATGATATTATTTTTGGTTCTACTAATGAATCTCTTTGTCAAGATTTTTCTAACATTATGCAGAAAGAATTTGAGATGAGTCACATGGGTGAACTCAATTACTTCCTCGACCTTCAAATCAAACAAATGAAGGAAGGACGGAATCTTCATTCACCAAAGTAAGTATTCTAAAGAACTCATCAAGCGTTTTGGTTTAGAAAGTTCTGCAGAAAAACGTACTCCAATGAGTACATCTACTTCTCTCGACAAAGATTTAAATGGTGAGAGTGTTGATCAACGTCTTTATAGAGGTATGATTGGCTCCTTACTTTATCTAACTGCCAGTAGACCAGACATCATGTTTTCAGTATGTTTATGTGCAAGTGTTCAGGCAGATCCTAAGTTTTCACATTTAACTGCCGTAAAAAGGAGTATTAGATATGTTAAGCATACTTCTGATTTTGGTTTATTTTACCCTAAATCAAGCACATTTGATTTAATTTCATATAGTGATGCAGATTTTGCTGGTTGCAAATCAGACTGCAAAAGTACCAGTGGTACATGTCACTTTTTAGGACATGCTTTAGTCTCTTGGTTTAGCAAAAAGCAAAACTCTGTTTCATTATCACAATCGAGGCAGAATATATTGCCGCCGGTTTAGCATGTGCTCAAATTTTATGGATGAAACAAACTATTTCAGACTATGGTATTGATTGCTTAATATGCCCTATTATGTGTGATAATAATAGTGCTATTAATCTTTCTAAAAATCATGTGCATCATTCCCGTACAAAACATATTGATGTACGTCATCATTTTCTAGATGATCATGTTCAGAAAGGAGACATTATTTTAAAGTTTATCTCAACTGAACATCAAGTAGCCGATATTTTGACTAAGCCTTTGATGGAGGAATCCTTCATTAAGCTTAGAAGAAATCTGGGCATTATTAGTGAATCAGAATTTGATTTATAAGTATGTTCATTTATTTTGATTTTTGTGAATTTTTCTATAATTTTTTGGTCACTATTTATTTTTAGCCGGCTACGAAATTTCGTAGACTGCTAATTTTAAAATCTCTTCTGTCTTCTCCGGTTTTTGTCAATATTTTTATCTTTTACTTATTTTGACCCCATGTATTTCGGATTTTTGTCTCATAACACTTCATATACGAATTTGGCATTGTTTATTTCACAAGAACTGAATTTTTAAATAAATCACTTATCCATTATCTGTTCTGTGTTCCCCGTACTTGCTTGCATACGGCTCTCTGTCTCGCTATTTGGTCAATTTTTATTTCTTCATCCTTGGAATTTGTTTATTCCTATTGCACACGTCTTTATTTCTTCTTCCCTTTTATCCTTGGAATTTGGTCAATGTATCATTGATTGCTCTTTATCTAATGCCCTCTTCTCATGCCAAGTGGCTCTTCTTCATTCGGATTCTACACCAACCATCCTATTCTTTTTGGTAATAACAATGGCATTTTATCTTGCAATGAATTCTCAATTTGCCACATGGACTCTTCCAATTTGCTTCCCTCCACCAAACCTTTCTTATTCACGTTGGAAAGTGCACTGCCACTAATTTTTGTTTTGGAATGAGGATTTATATTTATTTTATTTTTTTCTCATTTGTTGTTTCTTCCTCCAACAGTTCCTTTTTCTTGGAAATTACCACTTGCATTCAATTTTTTCCTTGGAACGAGGATTCCACAATATTCCAAAACCTCTCTCCATTACAACCCTTCCACCAACCGTACTTTTGTTGGATATGGACGACATGAATACAACCATGAGGGGATGTATTAGGGTATACGGACCTCAGATGTCGCGTGCACGAAAGCGTGCGCGGAGGGAACCTTTTCTCGTGTGAAAAGGACCACTCGATAAGTGGAAAAAGCCACTCGATAAGTGGAAAAAGTCACTTTATAAGTGCATAAAGGCACTTGATAAGTGAATGAAGAATATGATAAATGAATGTGCTAATATAGGCTAATAAGCTTATATTTAGTTATTTCCTACAATAACTACCCCTAAAGCCTATAAATAGGACCCAAGGGTAAGGCATTCATACAACACTTTCCATGCCATAAGTTTGCATAAGGCATCTTATGTTCTTCTTCTCCCTTCCATTAAAATCCTCTTCTAAATAGAGATTTAGGCGGTGAAACTCTGCTTCGATCCTCCGTGACGAAGTACCGACCGTTGTTGCGAATCCGAGGGTGAAGTTCAGAGACTACGGTGCCGCATACGCAAGCGTAAGTCTATGTTATTAATCGATCCTAATGTCGTTGTTTTGACAGGATCCCACATTGGTATCGGAGCCATACGGGTTCGCCCCGGTCAAACCGTCGCCCCGTCGAACCGATGAACGAGGCGTTGTCTTTTTCACGAATGGGTATCCTACCATTATGGATATGGTAGGAATGCTTCGTGACGGAGAGAACGCAGCGATTGTTCTTTTCACGTTAGGGTCTTCTGTCATTACGGATATGGCAGGAACTCTCCGTGACGGGAAGAACCGACCGTTCATATCGCCAAACTCGCACTCTTCATGGATGCTGAGTCTCCATTCAATTAAGAATGGGTGCTCTCTTCATGTGGAGCGTGTAGTTTGCGAACTTTAGAGTATGTTATTTTTTCATTTTGGCACACGGCCATTAGAGAATAACTACTTTCTCGACGAACGGGTGTCTCATCGGAGAAGAAGATGGTGGTTATTCTCAACGGAGAAGATGACAATTTTGGTGCATGGAGGCAATGCATCCCCCCTCCCCATGCGGAGGGGGTTGGCTACGGCCAAAAACCACCACGGCCACCCCTCCGAGGGGGTGTGAGGCCAACCCCATGCAATGGGGTGGCCGGCCATGGCCATATGGGCCAGGGCCGGCCAGGGCCGAGCCATGGCCGGCCAGGGCCAGGGCCAAGGGGCCCTGGCCGAGGCCAGGCCAGGGCCAGGAGGCCCTGGCCGGCCTCGGCCAGCGCCAGGGGCCGGCCTGGCCGGCCCTGGCAGGGGCCAGGGCCGGTGCCCTGGCCTCGGCCAGGGCCGGTGCTTTGGCCTCGGCCAGGGCCAGGGCCTGGCCGGCCCTGGCCGGGGGGCCAGGGCCCTGCCGGCCCTGGCAGAGGCCAGGGCCGGCGCCCTGGCCTCAGGCCAGGGCCTGGCCGAGGCCAGCCCTGGCCGCTGCCAGGGCCACGGCCGGCCCTGGTAGTGGCCAGGGCCAGACCAAGGCCTGCCGGCACTGGCCGAGGCCAGTGTCCGGCCACTGCCGGCCCCGGTCTCGGACAGTGCCGAGCCCCGGTCGAGCCCCGGTTGACCCTGTATTTGCTGGGGGGAGCTTGCATGAATGTGACATGCATGACCGGTCCATACGGGGCCGACGGCAGTTATCTACGGCAAATTCCCTTACAGAAGGGGAGCGTACTGATCCATATGGGAGCCGGCGACGATGGCTTGCAGAAAAATCCCCAAGAGGGGATCCGGCCTTGGTACGGCTACGGCTCATCTCGGCAAATGGCCAGGGATTACCGTATATTTCGCTAGTATCATAAGGGTACTAAGTTAAAATATCGTTTTTTGCTTTTGAAAAATACGTTTTCAAAAACGCTTTTCCGCTGCGAAGTACTATAAGAGTACTATCATTTGATAAGTGAGGAAGAAATATTAAAAGTTACTCTAGGTGGTGATTGGAAACGTAGTGACCTTTCCGATTCTAGAGTAACATCTTCAATATTTTTCAAAAGTAACTTATCAAATTGTAAATATCATTCCAAGTGGGAGTTGAAATTAGAACTATCCAAATGGGATATTCTATTATCATTTCAAGTGGAAATTATATTTTAAGAATTTTTAATGCAATGTTTTTGATCAAACCTTCGGTTTTGTGTCTTTTGCAGCATTTTAAAAGTAAAATGTCTTCCGCTTCAAAGAATATCGTCGCTGAGTTAAACAGAGGTGAAAAACTCAACGGCGATAATTACAAACTATGTCCATTAAAATACAGTACGTTCTGGAGGAGCAAGAAGTGCTCGAAACTCTAAAGAACGCAATGATTGAACCCGAGTTGGGCACTACGGCCCAACACAGACGAGACAAGGAAGCTTTTGATGCTTGGTCTCGGAAGAACAAGATAGCTCGCATTACGTTATTGAGCAGTATGGCCGATGACATAATGCGCATCTTCCGAGAACATGACCTAGCCATGGACATATGGTCCAAGCTTGAGGAGAAGTTTGGTGGCACATCGGTGTCCAAACTTCGTTCTTTAACTATAAAATTTGATTCATACAAGAAACGTCCAGATCATTCCATGTGGAAACATCTGCGACATATGGCAAATCTAATCTCAGAGTTAAAGGATGCAGGTCATGTGCTCACTGATGAGCAACAAATCCAAGCAGTCATACGTTCCCTGCTAAATGGGTGGGACAAAATGAAGATGCATCTCACTCATAATGAAAGCATCAAGACCTTCAGCGATGTTTCCAAGCACCTCGAGTTAGAGGAAGAGCGGCTTGCGGCTGCCAAGCCAAGTGCAGAAGTGCACATGGTTGCTAGTTCCTCACACGGGAGAAAGAAACGGAAAGATCGTTCGAAGTCTAATAATGAACGTAATAAGCAACCTGAGTCTACCAAGAAACCCAAACATAAGGGTGGGCACAAGAAATGGCACAAGAAGAAAGACTTGAAGAGGATCAAGTGCTTCAAGTGCTTCAAGTTAGGTCACTACGCCCGTTCTTATACGGATGAAGGTGACAAGGTAACTTGTAATGATAGTTACATATGTGTTTCTAGTTCAATATTTCTTGTGGAATCTTATCCATTTTGGATAATTGATTCAGGTGCCACCGACCACATAGCAAGGGACAGACGGTCCTTCGTGGAGTATCACCGGATACCCCAAGGAACAAAGTGGATCTATGTAGGAAACAACACACGTGTTGAAGTAAAAGGCGTTGGGACTTGCAAGCTAGTCTTGGACAACGGCCGCACTATCTTACTACATGATGTCCTCTTCGCTCCAGATATTCGAAGGAATATTATATCTGTGGTCGTGTTAATGGGTCTTGGTTATAGCTGGTTTTTTCATGATTGTAAAGTGGACTTGTTTTGTAATAATTCCTTAATTGGTACCGGGTATGTATTCAAAGGATTTATTGTATTAAATAAAATGTATGACTCTTCATTTTGTAATGAAAATTTCCTTGTTACAAATTCTTCGACTTATGAGTCTGATATAATTTGTTGGCACGCAAGGCTTGGTCACATTAGACCAACACGAATGGATAGACTTGCCAAATGTGGCCTTCTATCCAATGTTTCAAAGGTCGAAATGTCGACTTGCGAACATTGCCTTGTAGGAAAATCTTGTCGCAAGCCGTTTGGAACCGACACAAGGGCCGATGTTCCATTACAGCTCATCCATTCGGACATATGTGGTCCGATGAATGTCAAGACAAGACACGGGAAGTCCTATTTCATCACTTTTATTGATGACTTCACCCGATTCGGACATATCTATTTGATATCCCACAAAAGTGAAGCATTAACCTGCTTTAAAAACTATATGAGTTTAGTGGAAAATCAATTAGATCGCAAGATTAAGGTCTTGCGAACCGATAGGGGCGGTGAATATCAATCAGCAAGTTTTAAGGAACTTTGTGATGAAAAGGGCATAGTTCATCAGGTAACTATGTCTTATACTCCTCAACAAAATGGTGTTGCAGAAAGGAGAAATAGGACTTTAATGGAAATGGTCCGTTCAATGATGGCGCAAGCTAACTTGCCAATCACCTTTTGGGGTGATGCATTATTGACGGCCACTTTCATTTTAAACCGCGTACCCTCGAAATCAGTTAGCTCCACTCCTTATGAGTTGTGGAACCAAAGGTCTCCTGACTTAAACATTTTAAAACCTTGGGGATGTGCATCCTACGCACATATTTCCTCCCATAAGTATGACAAACTTGGGCCACGGGAAAGGAAATGTATCTTTATACGATACACAGAAAACTCCAAAGGTTATGTTTTCATTAGTCAGGAAGACAATGGAGGTCTAATTGAATTTGAGTCGAGGGATGTCACTTTCTTGGAAAACGAGTTTTCAAGACAGGGCGAGATAAGTCATGACTTATCTCTATTTGAGATTAATGATCAAGAAGGATTACCTCATTCGAGTGGGAGAATTCTTGGTGAAGACGAAAATACGTTTCAACCTTCACCAATGGATTATACGAATGATGCTAATCCTATTCCATACGGGAATAATGATCCAAGTGGGAGCATTTCTAACGACATTCCAAGTGGGAGTGATATTAGAATTGATCTAAATTCGAGTCAACAAGGACTTGAAGAATCTCAAATACGACGTAGTAGTCATACAAGGTTGGCTCCTCTAAGATTTGAGGATGAATTTCCGCAAACCTTTATGACTTTACTACAAGATGATGACGAGCCTGCTACTTTCAAACAGGCCGTATCATGCCCTGCGAAAGACAAATGGATGGAAGCGATGAAAGAAGAGTTGGAATCCATGAAAGTTAACCAAGTCTGGGACTTAGTTGACTTACCCAGAGGACGTAGAGCTATTGGGAACAAATGGGTTCTCAAGATCAAGCATAAGGCTGATGGCTCTATTGACAGATATAAAGCTCGCCTTGTCGCGAAAGGTTTTACGCAACAGGAAGGGATAGACTACGAAGAGGCCTTCTCATCTTTTGTCCGTTTTACCTCGATTCGCCTGATTCTGGCTATGGTAGCTTGCTTAGACCTCGAATTACATCAGATGAATGTAAAGACTGCCTTTCTCAATGGAGAATTGGACGAGGAGATCTATATGGAACAACCAACAGGGTTTGTAAAAGAAGGAAACGAACATAAGGTTTGTAAACTTCGTAAGTCCATATATGGTCTTAAACAATCCTCGAGGCAATGGTATATACGATTTCAAGAAGTTTTCTTATCAAATGGTTTTTCCATGCTTGATGAAGATAACTGTGTATATATCAAGATGATTAAAAGCAAGTATGTTATTATGTCTCTATATGTAGATGACATTTTAATAGCCGAAAATGACAAGGGCTTTGCGATGGATATCAAGGCTTGGCTTTCATCAGTTTTTGATATGAAAGACATGGGAGAAGCCGCATATATCCTTGGAGTTAAGATTTCAAGGAATCGTTCGAAGAAACTTCTTTCTCTTTCACAAGAGACTTATATAAAGAATGTTCTAGAACGTTTTAATATGCAGGACCGCAAGTCCATTGATACCCCTATAAGCAAGTGCGATAATTTATGTCTGAAATCATGTCCAAAGAACCAAAAGGAAAAGGAAATTATGGAAAAAGTTCCATATTCCAGTGCAGTTGGTAGTCTTATGTACGCTATGATGTGTACAAGACCGGACATCTGTTTTGCCGTTGGAATGGTAAGTCGTTACCAATCCAATCCAGGGCAAGTACACTGGAAAGCGGTTAAGAGGATATTGCGGTATCTTAAGGGAACTGCGGACTATGCTTTATGCTATCAAGGAGATGCCTTTAGGCTCGAAGGCTACACTGATGCTGATTGGGCGGGTGATCTCGATGAGCGACGATCGACCTCAGGATATGTTTTTCTACTCGGATCTGGTGCAATATCCTGGAGTAGCAAGAAACAATCCTGCATCGCACTTTTAACTATGGAAGCCGATTTTGTAGCATTTAGCATGGCAGTCCAAGAGGCTGTTTGACTTAGGAAGTTCTTAGACAGGCTAATTGATGCTAGTGACTCAGGTGTTGTACCTATACACAGCGACAGTCAAGCATCTATAGCCTATGTCAAAGATCCTAAATTCCATTGTAAGACCAAACACATAGATATCCGCTACAAATTTGCAAAAGACTATGATAAGACCAAGAAGGTAGACATAAGGTACATATCTACGCATGAGATGATAGCAGATCCGCTTACGAAGGCGATCCCCAGAGATGTGTTTTACAAACACTTATCATCTCAAGGATTGCGTAAGAGCTGAATTGTACCAATGTAAATTCCCATGTCTGTAAATGATCAAATTAATAAAAGAATAAGTTCTTTTCGACATTGCATATGAATTTTGTTTAAAAAATGTTTGTGTACATTTTTGAAATCTCAGCTATACTTTCTAGTATGTCGGACAGATTAAGGTTGGCTCTCTCACATGAGCAACCGCCTTTATTCTATCAGACGGATAAAATAAAGATGAGACCTGTTTAAAGTCAAAATCGTCAGACGTGCGATTTAGAGTCATGACTTAAACAAAATGGTCGTATGAAAGATCTGCATCATATGGATGCTTTCAAAAGATCTAGGAGGATTTTTGAAATCCTATCTGTCTTATGTGTGATGTGGGTCCAGAAGATTATTTGAGTAGTAAAAGGGACTCAAAGTCAGACATTGTGGTGTCTGGTTATCATCCTTACAACATCATTAAGACATACGCTCCCTAGGAAAGGAGTGAAGTTGTAATACGTAATCATACTACGTATGCATTTTGACCATTGGGTTAGAATAGTAATTGTGTTTACTATTATGTGAGACCCAAAGACCACATGGGTCTTAACTCATTACCCTTATGGACTCTAATTGGTTCCTTTAGATTTGACTGGGTGATTGCTATCTTAGCATGTTGCTTATGGACTATGGTCAATTCGGTCCGGCGGGACATGTTAGAAAAGCAAGTCAAGTCAAGATCAAAAGGATCGCAAGAAGAGGAAGATTAATTTCATATTCACATTTGGACTTTAGAGATTCAAAGCTGGCCAGCCAATTGTAATCCAGATGGGATTCAATTGTTGAATATAAAGTATAAGAAATGTGAAGAAATAATCTAGGGTAAAGCATGTGTTGATCTACTCAACTTTGCACCTCGAGGAGTGTTGTGTATCTCTAACAAGCGCACAACAGCAGACTCTATGCGCATGACGGTCACACTGCCTATTTCTCGGTATGATAAACAGAAGAGTTAAATGAAAGATGTTTCCTTACAATCCCCTCAAGTGTGAGTGGGAGATGTTGGATATGGACAACATGAATACACCCATGAGGGGATGTATGAGGGTATACGGACCTCAGATGTCGCGTGCATGAAAGCGTGCGCGGAGGGAACCTTTTCTCGTGTGAAAAGGACCACTCGATAAGTGGAAAAAGCCACTCGATAAGTGGAAAAAGTCACTTTATAAGTGCATAAAGGCACTTGATAAGTGAATGAAGAAGAGGATAAATGAATGTGCTAATATAGGCTAATAAGCTTATATTTAGTTATTTCCTACAATAACTACCCCTAAAGCCTATAAATAGGACCCAATGGTAAGGCATTCATACAACACTTTCCATGCCATAAGTTTGCATAAGGCATCTTATGTTCTTCTTCTCCCTTCCATTAAAATCCTCTTCTAAATAGAGATTTAGGCGGTGAAACTCTGCTTCGATCCTCCGTGACGAAGTACCGACCGTTGTGGAGAATCCGAGGGTGAAGTTCAGAGACTACGGTGCCGCATACGCAAGCGTAAGTCTATGTTATTATTCGATCCTAATGTCGTTGTTTTGACAGGATCCCACAACTTTTTGCCTTGGAATGAGAACACTCCATTAACATTTGGCTTCTTTTTATTTGTTTACCTCATCAACCAACCTATTCCATTCATTTCGGCCTTGACCCATTACATCTCTCATCAATTTCCAATGTCTTTGGGACTACAAACTATTTATTATTTTTTATGACACCCTATCTACCGTATTTACTATGTGGTCATGTTTTTAAAATTATTTTGTGATATTTAAGACCTACGGGTACTCTAGAAACCGTTCATTGCGTCTCTTCATCTCCAAATTCTGTTCGGTTTCTGTATTTTGAGTTTTTCAGTTGCTCTAACCCATTCGGTTTTAGCAACCTCTTCCACTACTCCTATCATGGCAACTGATCGGTCCTTCTTTCTTTCTATTTATTTCTCTCTACTTCTATCTTATTTCTTATCTATCTTCTGTTTTCCTTTCCTCTACCTTTCGTTCTTAGTTTCATTTCTCTCCTTAAAATGGCCGAACAAAATCCACCGTCCCACGGCGATCGGTTCCGCTCCCAGGCCGCCAAAGATCGCTATCTCTCATTCGAAGCTACGTGTTTCCACCCAGAGCGCTATCTTGACTACGACACTCTTGCAATGATGAATGTAAACGATATCCTCGCCGTTGTCGGCCTTCATCAACTCCGGGCCTTAGCCAACAAAGTTCTGTACTAACCTTCACTTGTAAAAGAGTTTTACGCAAATCTGGAACCCTCCGTTCAACGTGGTCAGAAGCTCTTCTCCACCATGGTCCGTGGTGTTTCTTTCAGAGTCTCTGGAAAGACCATCGCCAAGATCATCAACCAGCCTGCCGATTTCCATGGCCACCTCTGTTTTCCTATGAACGACCCTCTGTTTATTGGCCATCTTTCCTTCCCAATGACCGAGCCCACTATTCTTGCAAAATTGGTCCCGAAATACACTCCTCATATGTCCGCCACAAAGCTCCATCCAGAGGCTCGGCTTCTTCATAAGATCATTATCAATAATCTGATGCCCAGGGTCGGATCTGTTAACTACCTGAGTAACTCCATAGAACACTGTCTGTATGCAAGTTTGGCTGGCTTTCCAATACATTGGGGCCGTCTTCTTCATCACACCCTCACAAAACGAGTTTCCACTCATTTCTACTTACCCTGCCTGATCACTTTGATTCTCCGTGCGTTCGCCGTTCCTACGGACGATGAATATTTGGTCCAGAATGAAGTCAATATTGATGGGTATACTATTCACAATATGGGAATCCCGGATCCCGACTTTACTTCCTCCGCCTCCGAAGACGACGCAGACGATGACGATGCAGATGATGACTCCACACAGCCTACTGCTCCGACCCCCACACCTCGCGCTCCAACGGCTTTCCCGAGGTGCTATCGTTCCAAGTGCAGCAAGAAGTTTGTTGTTTCAAAAGACGGCGTCTCACGTTCACGGGAGGCCAACGCTGTTCTACTCCGCCATCTCTCTGAACAAGTATCCGAGGGTTTCGTCGGAATCCAAATCCAAATGAGCTCTTATGATGCCACGCTCAAACATCATTATGAAGTCCTTGATCAGATCCAAACTAATCAAACTCAACTTGTTTTTGCACTAGAGGCCCAACATATCCTTCCTACCCGTCGCACCCATCCACGTCACTCCTCCCCAGGGCTTCCTCTTACCGTCCATGATCCGTTGGTCTCTTGTGTGCCCTGTTGTCTCACCTCCCTTCGGTTCTTGTTTCAGTTGTCCTTGGTTGCTTCCTTAAATCCGTGCTTTGTCTCCTGTCGCTTTTTGATGTCTCATGTCCCGTTTTGATGTTGCTCGGTTGGTTTGCCTAGATGGTTGTTTTTAGTACTTTAACTATGATCATTGTATGTCCGTATTTTGTATATTGATTGCTTTGGCTACTATGGTTTCATGTTCTCATGGTTCTGATGTATGATGGTTGTATGTTGTTCTACAACTTTATGTACTCTGTGTTTCGTTCTGTTATACCACTATGTACTCCGCTGTTTCGTAATATAAGTTCTGTTTTTAAAATTCAATTCTATGTACTTTGATCGTCACTTGTATTCTTTGTATGTTTCAGGCTGTTGATGTTTAACTCATTGCTATATTCCGCTAAGTCTCTGATTACCTTCCCTAATTTTCTCAAATTCGAATTTAGCAAACTACAAAATAACATAGCCTGCCACTTTTCTTTTCCACTTTTTGTGGATGACAAAGGGGGAGAATTACGGCATATATTCAGGGGGAGCATATATTCAGGGGGAGTAACATCTCATTAAAACATGTTAACTCACATTTTATATTTCATTGTTTGTCATCATCAAAAAGGGGGAGAATGCTGGAACTTGGTATTTTCCATCCTCTCTTCCATAAAGTTTTGATGTGACAAATCAATATATGTTATGTTACTAACTCTATCTATGCAGATGTGCAGTTATAAAACCTATTTTATTCACTTCACGCATATGATCAAAGTACAAGGACTCTCTGCAAAAACAGTCTTGCTACTCAAAATTACGTTTGAAAAACGTATCTACGGAATGATGTAAATTTTACTTTTTAGATAGCTTCAGAGCCTTGGCTATAATATATCATGTATCTCTAAGCTCCAAATTACATCATCTTCCTACCCATTTGGTCCTAAGTCAAAAATTTCCATTTTTGATATTTAGCAGGCTAGGATTTTTCGTATACTAAAATATTTTCTTTGACTTTTGACCTGAAACTTTCTGAGAAGGATCTATTCGTTGACTGATCCACGTCACCAAATTTTTGTGACCGTTTATGACCGTTTCAAAATTAGCAGGTTACGAATTTTCCTAGCCTGTCAAGTCGTTTTTTGGACCGAAATTTTCCAGATCGGTTTCTGACCATTCTCCAACGTCTCTTATGGTTTCTGAACGTTTTCCAACGTCTCTATTGGAACCATTTCTAAAACCTATAAAAGGAGGGGTACCCTCCCTCTTTTTCACACACACACTTTCCTCTTCTTTACTTTCATTTGTTGAAATCTAGCCTCTTTAAGCATTCGGCCATTAGTTGTTCTTTTCTTATTTGTAAGAAGAAATCATTAGATTTCTCTCTTCGTTTAAGAACAGAAGAACTTGGATTTCAACACTTTTTGGGAAAGTTGTTCTTTTCTTATTTGTAAGAAGAAATCATTAGATTTCTTTCTTCATTTAAGAATGAAAGAATTTCAATTGTGTTTCACTGTTACTTACCTTTATAAACATCAATCCTTTGAATTCATCTTGATATTCATACCAAGGCTATAGGTGTTTTATATTTCATTATTTATTCAACAGGTTTGAATCTCTAGTTATTGAGATTGTACAAAGTTTGGGACACGGGGAGTGTCACCATTTATGTAAGTTTGTGCTTGCGGGGAAAGTGATTATAGTGGATTGAAAATCTCTACGTGGAGTAGAGGACTGAAGTAGGATCAAAAGGATCCGAACCAGGATACATCTATGTGTTTGCGATTGGTTTAATTTTCTATACTTGTCATTTCATTTCTGTGCCATCTTTGCAAATATCAGTAACTTTTATTTGCAACAGTTTTTTATTATATACACTATTCATCCCTCCTCTAGTGTATTGATCCATACAGGTTAAAATTACACAGAGGAGTTTGGTGCGGGTTCACTTTCCTCTGTCATGCACCCATAGGGGGGCGGAAGGCGGTGGTAGGAGTAGATCATGTTGGGAATATAAGCATTCGAGGCCAATTATTTGTAATTGTGTCATCTTGTTTAAAATAATAGTATGCTATTTGGTACCGTTTATCTGAGTATGTTTGTAAATGTTATGTTTACATTAATACTTAGATAAAGTCTTGAGACTTAATGCGAGGTCAAACATATATTGAGATGCGGATCACAATCATGGAGAAGTGTTTCGATCGTTTGTTGCATTAGCCTATAACTGTTCGTAGTTATAGATGCATCGAGAAAGGACATCAATGCATCGATAGACTATTGTGTTCTCTTCCTTTACGAAATGTTCGAGGTGATGATCTCATGCTTGTTCGATTTGGCGAAATCAGAGGCGAGACACATGTGCTCATTAGAGAATAGTTCATTGAACGACCCAACGAGAGTTGTTGCATGGATGCACATATTGAACTGTCAATGGTAGCTCTCAATGTTGATAGGCAAGCTGCTCCTTTGACTTAAGGTCATTGTAGGAGCCTATGCATGAACATAGTCACATTGATCTCAGACCTAGCTTCGAGGCAAGACATGTCGAAAGGTCTTTGGTTGTGTGGCACTTGAAGCATACGCGGTGATTAGTGGCCAAGAGAGGATTTGTCTCTACCGTTGTGGGGAGTTAGTGTCGTAGAGTCAGTATGGTTCGTTGTGGAATCATTAACAAAGTTAAGACCGAACGATGCTAATCCGATCGCGAAGCTATTAGGGGTTGACAGTCAACCATACCCTAGGTTTCGCAGCAACATAGTGATGATGAATGGATTAAAATTGCGGAATTCATCATTGACATAGCCAAGGGTGTCCCGACAACACTCATGTCAAGGAGCAGACCTCGTAATGATGATATCGAATCAGTGACGACAACTGTAGTTCGCGGTCACTGTCATCAGTTGTTATGAGTCTCACCTGTAGTAGGGTCAGGCTATAGGATCTCACACACGCTAAGATCCTTGTCCAGCTAATAAGGGATAAAAGGTTCATGCATATGATGTATATGAACTAAAATGGTTGCCATTGGGTTCGTAGGGGATTTCGGTCATATATGATGTGACGCGAATGACGAGCCACTTTAAAGAGCATAGAAAACCCAAACTGAGGTTCGGGAATGTCTCGGACCCCGTTGCCTTGGTCCGAGCACGGACTTGGGTTGGCCCTAGCTTATGGCTCGAGCTAGCTCTGGCTTATGGCTCGTGTTATGCCCAAGTTTAGAGCTCGGGCTAGGCCCGAGCATTGACTCGGGCTAAGACTAAGCTTGGGGACCGGGTTGCCAGTACAAGATTTTGCTTGGGCTGCCAACACAAAGCCCTCGGGCTGTGGCAGCCCGAGCTCTACCGGTGCTGGCAGCAGCTCCGGCTGCCAGCACCCAAGCAAAGGTTCGACTGATGTAGACCGAGTCAAATCTCGGACTATACCTGAGCTTTGGCTCGGGTGCAGCTCGAGCAAGGCTCGGGCACGACATGAGTCTTTGCCCCTTTGTGGCAGTTTTGGGTTAACTTTGACGTCAAATTTCGCCCGTCAAACGATCTCGCAATTGAGTGATGTCAGTTTCTATGCGATCTCTGTATGAAGCTCTTCGAAATGATATGTCATTTGGCTTCTTAGGATTAACGGAGAGGGAGAAACGATTGCTTAAAGTTAAGCCTTTAAAGTGGAAAAACTTGAATAAAAGTGGCCTCTCGCTTTAGTACCACATCGGATGTGTAGGGAACAATTTTGAAGAGGCGTACGGTTTGTCATCTCCAGACTGACGGCAAAACTGAGGTCGTCAACAGAAGCATTACGACTTGCTCTGTTTCATATCAGAGACTCCGAGGTTGTGTGCGTGGTGGGTTGCTTGGGTAAAGTATTGGTATAACACTTCATTTCACATTACAGCTCAAACTACACTGTTGAGTATTGGTGTTTCATACCAATGTTATTTTGATGATGATCACAACATTATGTTGTTGCTAATGACTCTCTTGTTTTAGTCTCATAGTTACCTCTTCAAGAATATTATTTTTGGAGACTAAACACTTGGTGCAAGGATGGACATCAAGAGAAGCAATGACATGGCTTTGACTCAAGGGGTGCCAAAGCTTGGAGATGATGGGGAGCATCAAGGCATCAAGATTGAAGCCATATACTCTAAGTAAAGCAATGTAATCCATGTATTATTTCATTTATTACTTTTCTCTTTTTGAGTCTAGGCTTAATGTAATGCCTTGATAGATGGTCTACTCATTCATGCATATGCATTTAACCATCTTAGTGAGCCTTAGGGTTATCATAGAATCCAACCCAATAGGTTCATCTAAGACTCAATTGGAGTCTCTGGCTCTCCTACAGGCCACTGATGAAGGTTTTACAATCGACTGGGTGACTGGGTGATTCCATGCACCTGTCGAGCCTTCTACGGTCGACTGTAGTGCACTGCTCAAGTCAACCTTTTATTGACTCTTACTTGAGCTTATGGAACAGTCGACTGACGGTCAATTTACAGTCGCATGTCTTCCAACAGTCGCCTGTGAATTGTTCTACAGTCGACTGTGGACAACTTGCATTTTCTGGGCTTCATCCCAATTTGCAAGTTAGTCGACTGTTGCAGTTTTTACAGTCGTCTGTATATTTACAGCCGCCTTTGAAATGGTGATCAGTCGTCTGAAAGGTGTAAGTGCGAAAGTTGCATCTCTCTGTTTTATTTCCATCCACTGCATCAGTCGCCTGCTGAAGGATTTACAAGCGCATGTCCTGTATACAGTCGACTGTGTAGTCTTCATCGGTCGACTGTCCTAGCTCAGATTATAGCCGTTGGGATTTATTTAACCATTGGTCAGTCGACTGTCATATGATCATCAGTCGACTGTCGGTGACGTTTCAGCCCAGATTCTAGTCGTTACAGCTTTTTGTTTTTGGCTATTTCCTTGGGTTTTGAGAGTTCATATATGGTTCTTATATATATGAGAGGGCTAAGTTCATTAAAACTTCTTGGATCTACTGCAAATCTTTAATGATTGGTTAAGCCACTCTCAAACTCTCTCATTTCCCTCTTAGAGCTCTAAATCTCCTTCATGCATTGAAGTCAAGCTCAAGGGAAATCATCCAAGTGCATTTCAAGCTAATCTAATCACTTAGAGATCCTCTTCCATGCCTTGCATTCATTAGTGAGTAAGTTCATCTCAAGGCATAGGTAAGAGTATTTGTTTTACTTTGTTATTTCATTGAAACCATAGCTTTCTCTGTGAGAGCTAGTTACTCTCTGTGTGAGAGTATAACCTTCTGTGTGAAGGTTGGTTGAGATCTCTCCGTGTGAGAGTTTGAGTCTCTCTGTGTGAGAGCATAAGTCTTTCTGTGTGAAAGCAAGGATATCTCTGTGTGAGAATCTAAATCCTCTGTGTGAAGTATCTCTATGTGAGCTTGTATTCACTTCTCTGTGTGAGAATTATAGTGTACATTGGTGTTGAAAAACACCCTAAAGGGGGGTGAATAGGGTGTGTGGTACAAATTTAAAAACAATCACAATCGCAGAGAAATCAGACACAGATATTTTTAACGGAGTGGCTCCCCGCCAAAACTCTGACCCCAATACCTATGAGGATTTCACTCAATAAAACTGATCACACTTACGGGTAGTGATCTCACCGTACACAGATATAGTTCAAGAGTTAAAGCGCAGAGATAGTTTCAGAGTAAATCTATTCACAATACAATCTCACAAATAAAACAGATTCAAATAGATTTAATGCTACGGTGAAAAATCAGAGAGATATCACCATGATAAAGTTTGTGAGATCGTGATCGCATGGGCGCAAACGGTTCGCTGATCCGATGTCTGGATTGGAAGATATAGTCTTCGGAAGATGACTGCGTGAATCTGAATTCTGTAGTGGCTGATCTGTAGAAAAACGTCCGAACTGTGTATAATCCCGTGGACTGAGCAAAGGAGACTATCACCGTTGCGAAGAGCATGAAGATGTGGTCGTGTGGGCGCAAACGGCAAGTCGATCCGACGTCTGGATCAGGAGATATGAGCGCACGAAGTCGAATACGTGAATCTGGAATCTGCACTTGAAATCTGCGACAACTTGGAAGAAGAAGCTTGTTTTTGACAGAGGAAAGCGCAACAAACAATCACCCAAAAACAATGCTTGCGTTGTTTGACAGGATACGCCAAAAAAAGGAGAACGCAATAACATATATTGCGTCCGTGCGTTTTTTGACCGAAGGCTGCGCAAAAAAAGGAAACGCAATAATCTGATTCGTGCGTGTGTGTTGCGTTAATCAGAAGCACAACAAAAAGGAAAACACAATTAATTTAATTTTAGTGCATGCGTCTTCTTCCTCATATTTTTTTATGTTCCGTTTTTTAAGAATGCATCAGCTGATAATTAGATGAGATCAAAAAACAAACAAACTCAAAATGAATGCGGCTGGGTAAAGGAATTTTTTATTTTTGATTCCAAAAGGAAGCATAGCCCAAGTTGCGTGATAATTGAATTTGTGATTTTGTTAGGATTGTTTTTTTGGATGAGATTGAATAGAAGATTGAAATGGAGACCAAGTGCGGTGTGTTTAGGATGAGAACATGGAGTTTGAATTCAAGCAAAAAATCTTTTGAGTATCCAATCAAATCTTCATCTTTGACCGATTCAAAACTTCATCTTCATTGTTGATAATGTAAAACTATTTCCTTTTTGCACCATTTTCCTCATATACTCTTCCTCTTGCAAATAAAATTTATTTTGCGCTTTGCTCCATGTAATCACTTAATGAAAGACGTTAGTCACACGACTTGATTGTCATCATCAAAATTAACTTGTATGACCTATTTAGTGAACTAAATAGGTCAACAATCTCTCCCTTTTTGATGATGGCAAACAAGCCTAGAAAAAATATTTAGGAACAATATTGAGGAGCAAGTTACATAGGCACAAGATAATGAGCATCATACGCTCCCCCTCAAAATGTGCATCTCTCCCCCTTGTGCATTATTTTTCTACTCTCCCCTTTTACCATTAATCGAAAAGATCACAAAAATAAATTGAAGAGGTTAATAATGAGACATGAAACAAGTTTAGCAAATCGAAGAAACAAGAAATTGATGACGATGCTCATATTAATGCTTTTTTCCCCATGAACTTAAAGTATAATAAATGTCATGAGCATTGAAAGCATACGGTCGTTGTAAGAAATCTAACAAGAAGATGTTGTATTATGAAACACTTTGACAATATGAAAGATTCTTAGAAACTAAGAGATTAAAATACAAGATTATCTAATACATTTTGTGAGCCTTCGTTGCTATGGAATAATCAATAAGTAATGTGTAGGGAGATACCAAACAAGGAATACCATGATGTTAAATTTCGGGTCCTTTGGAATTGAGATGTGCTAAGTGGTTACTTCATCTACCATATTTCATACGCATTGCTCAACAAACCCCCGAAATCCGGTTACTAGCTGCCGGTATCAAATGTAGCATATTTGAAAATGTTTTGACATTCCCCCCTTTTTCCCTTTTTAATATATATGAATGCTCATTGCATTTTTTTAATAACAATGTTGGTGTCTCAGATGGTGACACATGAAGGCATCGACATATTTAGCTCCTACTAAATAATTTTCCATAGAGATTTAAGCGCACAAAATTGTAAGGATAAAATATAAATTCAAAAACTTTAGAATCTAAGCACATCCAATTGTCTCCATAGTTTATAAGACTCAATCAATCTATTTGATTCGTACAATTTGGCATGCTTATGAGTTTCTCTTTTTCATTAATAATTCAAGCATGTGGATATTACAATAATATGGTGCATTATCATCAAAAACATTTTAATGTTTCTAAGATGTCTAACAAGGTTCATATCAAATTCTCAACCAAAATCAATAATAGTGATGACGATCATGCATTCATATACAAAGAATGATCAAACCCATGTTGAGATGAAATAGTGTACAATGTAAGTAGCTTAGATACAATATTTAAGCATGTGTATGTGCATGGATATGCGTGCTAATGCTCAATTAGTGACATAATCCCCAACTCCCTTCGAAAGAAGCAAAATTGTTTTTGGTTTAAGGGTTTGGTGAATATGTCCACTAATTGTTTTTCGGTATCAATATATCCTAAAGAGATATCTTTCTTATCAGCATGATCTCTAAGGAAGTGGTGACGAATATCAATATGTTTTGTCCTAGAGTGTAGAATAGGATTTTTAGATAGATTTATAGCACTCTTGTTGTCACACCAAATGGTTGTAGGTTGGAAAGTAAGATCGTAGTCTCTGAGGGTTTGTCTCATCCATAGAACTTGAGCACAAAAACAACCTGCTGAAACATATTCGGCTTCGGTTGTACTCAAGGCTATGGAGTTTTGCTTCTTGGAGAACCATGAAACAAGAGACATACCTAGTAGTTGGCAAGTGCCCGTGGTACTCTTAAGATCGGTCTTACTTCCCGCAAAATCCGCATCACAATATCCTACAAGCTCAAATGATGTGGAACAAGGATACCATAAACCAAAATCTAAGGTCCCTTCAACATATCGAATTATTCGTTTAACATAAGAAAGATGAGACTCTTTTGGACAAGATTGAAACCTAGCACACAAACATACACTAAACATTATATCAGGCCTACTAGCTGTCAAGTATAATAGGATACCAATCATACCTCAATACAAGCGTTCATCCACTTTCTTTCCCTTTTCGTCTTTATCATCGTTGCCGTCGTTGACATAGGAGTAGAGCATTCCTTAGCATTTTCAAGTCCAAACTTCTTCACTAACTCCTTTACATATTTTGCTTGATTGATGAAAATTCCGTCCTCACATTGTTTGATTTGCAAACCAAGCATGAATGTGAGTTCACCCATCAAGCTCATCTCAAATTCCCTAGACATACATGTAGCAAATTTGTCGCACAGTAGATTGTTAGTAGCACCAAAAACGAAATCATCAACATATATTTGTGCTACAAGTAGATCTTTACTTTGATGTTTAACAAATAGAGTTTTATCCGCCTTTCCCATGGAAAAATTGTTTTCAAGAAAAAATTTGCTAAGTCGCTCATACCAAGCTCTAGGAGCTTGTTTGAGCCAATATAAGCCACGTTTAAGCTTGAAAACATAGTCCGGGTGGATGGAGTCTTCAAACCCAGGAGGTTGTTTGACATAGACTTTCTCAGATAAAACTCCATTCAAGAAGGCACTCTTGACGTCCATTTGAAAATTTTTGAATTTCATGAAACTAGCGAATGCTAAAAGCATCCTAATTGCTTCCAATCTTGCGACGGGAGCAAAGGTTTCATCAAAATCAATCCCTTCCTCTTGGTTATAACCTTGTGCTACTAATCTAGCTTTATTACGCACAACATTTCTCATTTTGTCAAGTTTATTTCTAAATACCCATTTAATACCTATAATTGTTTGATTTTTTGGTTTAGGAACAAGTTCCCAAACTTGATTCCTATCAAATTGTGACAATTCATCCTGCATTGCCATAATCCAATATGAATCTTCTAAAGCACTATCAACATTTTTAGGCTCCAAAATGGATATAAATGCAAAGTTAACCATCAAATTAAAGCTACTTCTAGTGCGTATACCTTCCATCGTGTCTCCAAGGATTTGGTTCTTTGGATGATCCTTCTTGAAGCGTCAATCCTTAGGGAGGTCTTGTGATGACGTAGTAGCTTCTGCTTCTTTTGGTACACCATCATTGTTGTTCTCTTGCTCATTGGAATTGCTTATGTTTATCTCCAGTCCCTCCAAGCCACCTGCAATATCTGAAGCTTCTGCAGCACTAGAAGATTCATTAATAGCAATTTTCTCGTCAAATTTCACATGCATAGTTTCTTGAATAGTAAGAGTTCTTTTGTTAAATACTCGATAGAATTTGCTATGTGGTGAGTAGCCAACAAAAATACCCTCATCGGATTTTGCATCAAATTTATCCAGATTTTCGCCTACTTTCAGAATATAGCACTTGCATCCAAATGGTTTTAAATGTGATAAGTTGGGAGTCAACTCTCTATAAAGCTTATAAGGTGTTTTCTTCAAAATGGGTCTAATTGACACACGATTTAAAATATAGCAAGAAGTATGTATAACTTCAGCCCAAAAATATAAAGGCAATTTGTAATCATGAATCATGGTCCTAACCATTTCTTGCAAAGTACGGTTTTTCCTCTCAACCACCCCATTTTGTTGTGGTGTCCTCCGGGCGGAAGAATTATATGAATAACCTTTTGAAATGCAAAAATCATCGAAGCTAGTATTAACAAATTATCCTCCATGATCACTTCTAACTTTGACGATTGAAAAACCTTTTTCATTTTCAACCTTTTTACAAAACATTTTAAAAACATCAAAAGTTTCATGTTCGTGTGTCAAAAAATAAACCCAAGTGAAACGTGAAAAATCATCTACAATAACAAAGCAATAACTCATACCCCCTAAACTAGCAACCTTTGTGAGTCCAAATAAATCCAAAGGTATTAGTTGCAATGGCTTAGAAGTAGTTACAACGTTTTTAGGATTGAAACTACTTTTATGATGTTTACCTAGTTGACATGCATCACAAAGCTTATCCCGATCAAAGCTAATTTGAGGTAAACCTCTCACTAGTTTCTTTCGAGCAAGCTTTGAAATTAGGTCTATGCCAGCATGGCCTAATCTTCGATGCCAAAGCCAACTAGTCACATGTGATGCAACTAAACATTTTAGATTATTTGAATCACTAAGTTTGATAGTGTAGATGTTATTATAAGATGTACCCTTGAAAAGAATATCATCACCTTTCAAAATATATACTTTGTCATTTTCGAAATGCACCTTAAGGCCTATAGAGCATAGCTGACTCACACTTAACAAGTTATGTGCCAAACCATCAACAAGATTAACATTCTCAATAACCACAAGAGGATGCTTACCAATGTTACCTTTACCCAAGATTTTGCACTTCTTTCCATCTCCAAGAATAACCGTCCATCTATCTTTCCTTGATAGCGTCGTGAAGAGGGATTCATTGCCCGTCATGTGGTTCGAGCAACCGCTATCAAGGTACCAAATACTGTCATTTTCCACTTGAAGATGCACCTACAAAAGAAGATGCACCCTTTGGTAACCAAATTTTGGATCCACAATTGTTAGTACGATGCTTTGTAACCCATATAAAATATGCAGGATAATATCTGGCCAAGCAATCATACATAACATGCCTATTTTTGTTGCAATAAAAACATGTAACATTGAAATGCTTATTAGTAGATGACATATGATTTTTGTGCATGTGATGTTGAAAGCTCATGTCTCTTGCAAAATTATTTTCAATGATCTTCCTGGTTTTTTCTTAGGTTGTTTTTTCTGAAAGCCAAGACCATGTTTACTAGATTGTTCATTAAGCCCATTTATCATCTTATTAAAACTTTCTTGGCTATTTGTGAATTTCTTTAATGTCAAGCTAAGATTTTGATTTTCATTCTCAAGTTCACTAATCTTAGTCTCATATCTTTTTTCTTTTTCGCTAGTTTCTAAATCGATGGCTATGTGTTTTCCTTTATTAAATTAGATTTTTCTTTTTCAAGCTCTTCCAATTTTTCTTCATAGCTAGCCACTTTTAGGTTCAACAGTTTTATTTCAGAATTTTAGAGCCAAGAATGTTAATTTTCTCCTTTAATTCTTTAGCTAAATTAACGTTGTCAAGCTCTAACATAGCCATTTTATTAGTATTTTCTAGCTCTAAGGGTTTTGTTTCTAATTAGGTTTCATCAAAATTGTATATTTTTTCCTTTTGTTCTTTCCACTTAACAAATAACTCATCTCTCTCTTGTCATGCTCCCTAGTTCCTCTTTTAATGAATCACGAACCTTTTTTAGTTTAAGGAATTTAGGACCCATTTCTTGAAGTAGTTCTACAAGAAATTCATAAGCTTCATCCATGCTAGAAAACATATCATCGCTAATATTCATTTCATCGTCAAAGCTTTGAACAAGAGAGTTAATTTTTACCTTTTCGTTTCCAGCCATAAAGCAAGTTCCAGTGTTGTCGTTCCAGTCATCATCTAAGAAGAGCTCCTCTGCGTCACTTTCTACCCACGTAGCCACCATTCCTCGCTTTGATGTCCTCTTTTCTCCATCTCCAGTCTTTTCCTTTCCTTTTCCTTTCAGAAGTGGACATTCTGCTTTCATGTGCTCTCTCTTGTTGCATCTGAAACACTGAGGTGCAGAACTTTCTTCATCATTTCCTTCATTTTTCTTGGTTCCCCAAATGCTTCCCGTCCTTCTTTTGTTGTTTTTCATGAATTTCACAAATTTCCTTGTAACAAGAGCCATGCTTTCATCGTCTGATTCATTCATCTCCTCCTTGAGGATTTTGGAGACTTGAAAGGCTAAGTTCTTTTCCTTTGTTTCCTCCTCCTTAGATTTCTCTTCCATCTTTGTTGTGCTATCATTGGCCATCTCCAATTGAACCTTATAAGACATTAATTTTCCCATTAACTTCTCGAAACTGATATCTGCCAAGTCATGTGCTTCTTCAATCGCCGTCCTCTTTTGAATCCACTCGCCAGATAAAGAGTATAAAATCTTTCCAACCAGATCTTCCTCTGGATGTCTTTCCCTAAGGATTTCAATGGATTGACGATATCTGCAAAACGAGAAAACATAGCATCAATAGACTCATTAGGCATCATAGCAAAATTTTCATATTTCTATAATAACATTCTAATACGAGTTTTCTTAACTTCACTAGTTCCTTTATGAGTTACTTCAAGTCTCGTCCAAATATCCTTAGCAGTAGAACAAGAACTAATGCGGTTAAATTCAGTTTTACTAAGGCTACAATACACGATGCTCATGGCCTTAAAGTTTAGATTTTGTAACCGATCATTTTCTTTTTGCTGCTCAGGAGTGGGTTTATCAAATAGTGTAAAGCTTTCACTGATTATTTTCAATAATTCCATATTGATACCTTTGATGTGTATGGACATACGTTGTTTCCAGTAACTATAGTCTGTACCATCAAATAGAGGTGATCTAAGATACGACTGTCCTTCTCTTTGATTGTGCGTGTTATATGAGTGTGTGTGTGTAGAATTTGTGCCATAGGATCGAAATTCCACTAGAATTTGAGTCTAAAAGGAATCTCGCTCTGATACCAATTGAAAAATACCCTAGAGGGGGAGGGGGGAGAAAAGGGTGTGTGGCACAAATTCAAAAACAATCACAATCACAGAGAAATCAGACACAGATATTTTTAACGAAGTGGCTCCCCGTCAAAACTCCGACCCCAAGACCTATGAGGATTTCACTCAACAAAACTGATCACACTTACGGGTAGTGATCTCACCGTACACAGATATAGTTCAAGAGTTAAAGCGCAGAGATAGCTTTAGAGTATAGCTATTCACAATACAATCTCACAACTAAAACAGATTCAAATAGCTTTAATACTGCGGTGAAAATCAGAGAGATATCACCGTGATAAAGTTTGTGAGATCGTGATCGCGTGGGCGCAAACGGTTCGCTGATCCGATGTCGGGATTGGAAGATATAGTCTTCGGAAGATGACTTCACGAATCTGAATTCTGGAGTGTCTAATCTGTAGAAAAACGCCCGAATTGTGTATAATCATGTGGACTGAGCAAAGGAGACTATCACCTTACGAAGAGCATGAAAATGTGGTCGTGTGAGCGCAAACGGCAAGTCGATCCGACGTCTGGATCAGGAAATATGAGTGCACGAAGTCGAATGCACGAATCTGGAATCTACACTTGACATCTGCGACAACTTGGAAGAAGAAGCTTGTTTTTGACAGAGGAAAGCGCAACAAACAATCACCCAAGAACAATGCTTGCGTTGTTTGACAGGATCGCCACAAAAAAGGAGAACGCAATAACATATATTGCGTGCGTGCGTTTTTTAACCGAAGGCTGCACAAAATAAAGGAAACACAATAATCTGATCTCGTGCGTGTGTGTTGCATTAATCAGAAGCACAGCAAAAAGGAAAACGCAAGTAATTTAATTTTAGTGCGTGCGTTTTCTTCCTCATATTTTTTTGTGTTTTGTTTTTTAAGAATGCATCAGCTGATAATTAGATGAGATCAAAAAATAAACAAACTTAAAATGAATGCGGCTGGGTAAAGGAATTTGTGATTTTTGATTCAAAAAGGAAGCACAGCCCAAGTTGCGTGATAATTGAATTTGTGATTTTGTTGGGATTGTTTTTTTTGGATGAGATTGAATAGAAAATTGAATAGGAGACCAAGTGCGTTGTGTTTAGGATGAGAACATGTAGTTTGAATTTAAGTAGAAAATCTCTTGAGTATCCAATCAAATCTTCATCTTTGACCGATTCAAAACTTCATCTTCATTGTTGATAAGGTAAGACTGTCTCCTTTTTGCACCATTGTCCTCATATACTCTTCCTCTTGCAAATAAAATTTATTTTGCGCTTTGCTCCCTGTAATCACTTAATGAAAGATGTTAGTCACACGACTTGATTGTCATCATCAAAATTAACTCGTATGACCTATTTAGTGAACTAAATAGGCCAACAGGTGTGACTGGACGTACCCAAGTTTGGAGAACCAGGGTAACTTCTCGTGTTTGCATTTAGATTTTTGTGGTGTTTAAATCCCTCTTGCACTTATAATTCCACATTTGCAAGTTTAATTTTTAAATACATAATTTGTGCCATTACACTATTCAATCCCCCCCAGTGTGTTGTTGTTAGTATTGCAAGGGTAAGTCGATCCTTACATACACCATTCAAGATTTGTATGTGCGAGATCCTCCTCATTTGCTGCATAATGGACATGGTTCGACATCGGTTTCTTAGGTGGAGCAGTACTTGGCAGAAAGGGACATGGTGTTGGAGGAGCTAAAGCATCGTCTGACTAGGGCTAATCAAATAATGAAGACTCGAGTTGATTCTCAGCGAAGAAAAATATAGTTTGCAGTGGGAGATATGGTATACTTGTAGTTGTGTCCTTATCAGCAGATGTCCTTAGTGCATAGGAGGAATCAGAAGCTGTCTCCACAGTATTTTGGGCCATATGAGATTAATGCCAAGGTTGGCTCTGTTGCTTAATGGCTGAGGTTACCTTTAGGATTGGTTATCCATCCAATTTTTCATGTGTTGCAGCTCTATCATGCCATTGGAGATCATACCCATTCGCCATCACTTTCCGAGACATTGACAGAAGAAGATATGGAAGTTATTTTATAACCACATGAGTTGAAGGGATTCCTTAGAGAAAGTTTAGGGTAGCACGAGGTGCTAGTGCGATGGAAGAATCTTCTTGATCATGAGAGTACGTGGGAGTTATTGGGGGTTACTGCACAGCAGTTTCCAGACTTATATCTTTAGGACAAGGTTGGTTTTTTGGGAGGAGTAATGATGTGATTATTACTTGTCAGATGTGGCGGAAAAGGGCTTCGGGCGGCTGCTACATTGTCCAAGGACGTTTTCATAAACTTTGGACCTTTTTCGTAAATTTTTAGACTTGTTCGGTTTTCCTGTAATTTTGTCTTTTTCTTAATAGTATTTATATGCGTTGTGGGTAGGGGTGGCAATTTTTGGCCCGGCACGATAGCCCGGCACGGGCCCGGCACGATAAGACCGTGCCTGGGCCAGCAATTTTGGCCCGAAATCCTTATCGGATCGGGCTGCCCCGGCCCGGTTCATTTTCGGGTCGGACCCGGGCCAAGCTTTTCAGCCCATGGGCGGCACGGCACGGCACAAAAAGCATTTGATCGCCTTACTTCAATTTGACCACACATTGATCTAAAGCGGATTTCAGTAATGTGCATTCATTTATGGTGTTGAGTCCAATGTCATGAATCTTATCAGATCAAGGTTCAAATATCAAAAATTTTAGCAACTTCCCGCCAACGCCAACTTTGATGTCTTCGGATCTTGGGGGTCGATCTCATTTTCCGAGAAGAGACAAAGAACTACCAAACATTACTTCATCTTGCCAAATAAATGAAAACAATGTAGGACACATCACCTTATGCAACCTACTTAATCCTCTTCTTTCGTGCTCCATTTCGTGCATCTTTAAGCATATGAGACAAGTTTCTGTTTAAAATATGATAAAATATTGTCATAATACATAATTCATTCAGCCCTATCGGACCGGGCAGGGCGGCCCGAATTTTTATCGAACAGTGCCCGGGCGTCTCCGGAATGACCCGAAGTCTTATCGGGCCGGGCCGGCCCAGTCCTTTAAGAAAACCGGACCGGGCCGGCATGGCCCGATAAGACTTGACCGGCCCGAATTGCCACCCCTAGTTGGGGGTAAGAGAATTGTCATGCTTATTTTTGTGAGAGAACTATTGCGATAGGCTGAGAATTCTCTCGATTTTCCTAGCAAAAATATAGACAAATCGGACATTTCCAAACACCAGAAACGACATGTTGGTCTTTCTGTCAAGACACTTTAAAAATACGTCTTTATACGAACTTTGCTTAACAATTTTTCCTTTGCCCACAACTGCCATCTCTATACAAACTTTGCAACAAGGGGTGGAGGTGAAAATCACGAAGAGAATCAAACCAATGAGCAAGGCACATCTAAAAGAGATGAAAATGGGTTGTTAAACAAAAGAAGTAAAGGGGCAATGGCATGCTTTTCATACATAAAGTGGCCTTTAGGCCGCAATCAGATGCCTAATCATATCTGTGCTTGATGCCATCTACAAGGCAACCTAAATGGAAAGCATTTGGCCCTTACAACAACAAAACGAAGTGTAAAAGATGAATCTTGAGCAACAAGCGTCACAGCTGGGTAAGATGAAAACATAGATGCCCCCGTATGTCCAAATTAAAGAGCAATCGCTTTGATAAAAGCAAGAAACCATAAAGAAGAAGGGTGAGTGAATGAGAGGAATACAAAGTTTCCTCACGAAGCATGCGCATCAGAAAGCAGACTGAAAAAAATATGAATCAGATTCTTAATAAGCATGTGGTTTAGATGCCATCTACGAGGGAGCCAGAAGAGACCCAAGCAAATTAAACTCTGAAAATCAAGAAAATTTATACTAAGATCAACGGATTTAGCTTGAGAAAGCAAGGAGGTATACTAAAAATGTTGCTAGATCAAGAAGAGCATGATGACACTCCAAAAGGCTGAAAAGCATCAGGCATGACAACGTAATAATGCTGCAGCGCATCCTCCTCTTGCTCTCTCTCGAGTTTGGGATACCAATAAAGCCAAAAAAAAACCCAACACTGTGAGCGCACAGCTTTGAGTTGGGAGCTGTGAAATCAACCCTGAAGCTTTTTTTTTCCCCTATAAACACAGATTCACGTGAAGAGCAATTCATTGTGCAGTTCATTGTCCACCTCTAAAGCTCCCCAGGTTCAGTCTTGAAAGATGCCATGGAAATTTCATGATGGGCACATTACGTAATTAATCTCCTTTCTTTATGTCTTCATTGGACAATCATTATGCGTATTGCTAAGGTTGCATTCAATCATTTGGTAACTATAGGGTTCATGGATTTTTGAACTGTGGGAGGGGAGGGAGAAAGGCAGGGGGACATCATTATGAGAATTAATTTCCTTGGAACGATTATGGGGCTCAATGAGAGATGTAGTACAAAATATACGAGAGATTTTCATGCGTGATATGATTAAAATTTGACTTCTGCTCTATGAGTCTTTGGGGGGTTTGCATATGAAGTCGAAATGTGTTTTCCCCCCTATTTTTCTTTCACTAAGCCAATATTAACCATAAAATCAAGAGCAATAACACAAAACCAAGAGCAAAATTCTAAATCGGCACACAGCCATTGATCACACTAACCATGGGTCGTGACCAATAACGAACCCAAAATCATACTCAACTTTGAAATATGTACTTACTCAAATTACGCGAGATCTTAACAGAAATTGTCTACCCCCAAACAATACCATGTTGCCCAGCTCCCCCAAAGTAGCTATGCATCGGCAATTAAATTTTTAAGAGAAGACACGGTCAGCGTCTATGCTCTCCACCGTCCATTAGCACAATCCTTATCAAACAAAGTATAAATACAAAGAAACGTATGGCCATTCACATTAGAAGATCGTGAAACGGACATGTAGAGCTCGGCACGGCCGTGCACAGTCTGTGACTTTTCAAAGGCATGGTACACAAATACGACACAGCCGTGCCGATTCCTACACGGCCATGTCGACTGAAGACGGGACATACACAACTTTTTGAATTAGATTTTTGATCCAAAATCTAATCTAATCGGACGGCTAAGATTTCTCATGACCCTTGGGGCCTATTTAAACCCTTCCTATGGTTTATTTTTGTATTGCGCGAAAAGAGTGAAGAGATATTCCATGAGGTCATCAAGTTTCTTCTTCCTCGCGCGTTTTGGAGCTTTGGGGCATGATTTAGTGAGTGACTTCTTGATATTTCTTTGTGAAATTCCTTGTAATCTTCTTCTTGGTATCTCTCTTTTTGGTTAGAGGGATTTTTGGTGAGAGCTTTTGTTTTCTTTTCTTTTGGTGAAATTTGATCTTCTTTGGGTTTGGTGAGAAGAGATTGAACTCCAAGCTTGGAGTTATTGGTGCTTTCTATGGTTGAAGAAGATTGAAGGAGTTGGTGTAATTCTCTGTGCTCATATTAGTAGAAACATTCATCGAGAAGCTGGACGTATGTACCGTTAGCAAGCCGAACTAGGGTAAACTCGTGTTGCTTGATTTGTTGCTTTCCTGCTTTTGTTACTTTTCATATTGCTTGTTTTGTGGTGTATCTCTGAAAGATCGCGTCGTAGCGATTGTTGAGTAACTATCCGCTTCTAGGCTTAATTCCGCTATAGTCTGATATGTGGTCTTATTTTCCGAACAAGTGGTATTAGAACGTTTAGGTTGTCAAAGATTACACAATGGCAGAGGCATATTCAACAGCTGGGTACAAGATTGAGAAGTTTATATGAAAGAATAGCTTCACCATATGGTGCTTGAGGGTAAAGGCTATGATCAAGCATGAGGGGCTATACAGGATAGTCTTTGATAAGACATCTATTCCAGAATCTATCACAGACTATATGAGAACATAGCTAGAAATAAAAGCCCGCAACGCAATTCAGATGACCATATCATACAAGATCTTTTGCAAGGTTGCAAAAGAGGAAACTACAGAGTCGCTGCGGAAAAGGCTTGAATCTTTGAACGTGATGAAATCACTCACAGGAAGGCTGTATTTACTACAGAAATTGTTCATGCTCAGGATGAAAGAGGGGACATCGTTACATGATCATCTTGATCAACTGAATCATTTGGTATTGGATTTGTAGGCGGGGGAAGAGAATGTAAGTGATGAGTACCAAGCAATTGCAATGCTATGTTCTCTACCTGAGGAGTACTCACACTGTCGAGACCTTGACACAAGGAAAGGACAAAATCTATTTGGAAGAGGTCGAGGCAGCTCTATGCTTGCATGAGCTTAGGAAGAGGGTGTTGAGAGGTGACACAAGTACTGATGATCAGAAGGTAGCTCTCTTTGTGGGTCTTCAGGGTTGGCGATCCAAATCAAGTTCCAAGACTGGGAGACCCAAGTTTAATGGTAATGGTGGTAACGACCGGACATGCCATTATTGCAAGAAAATAAGACATTAGAAGAACAAGTGCCCTCTGTTGAAGGCTAAAGGTAAAGAATCTGCTCAGCATGTAGCAGCGTTTGGAGGTGCATGCATTAATGCTGATAATGGAGAAATATTGGCTGTATCTTCTTTGGAAGACAATTGTGCTTCCTGAATTCTTGATTCTGGGTGTGATTACCATTTGACTCCGCTACGGAGTCACTTTGTGGCATATACTCCTAGAGATGGACTAGACGTATACATATGGAATGCAGCTATATTTATAGTGGTAGAGGTCGGCACAGTGTAGTTCAACATGCAGGATGGAGTCATTCGGACACTCACAGATGTTAGGCCTATACCAGATTTACAGCAGAATCTTATTTCTCTTAGAGCCTTGACTGGTGTGTAATGTAGTGTGGTGCTCAAGGGAGAGCAACTATGGGTGTCCATGAGAGGTCATTTTGTTATGACGGTAAAGAAATTGGCAACCTTTGTAGGCTTCAGGGTTAGGTGATGTTGAGTCAGAGGTCTGGTGCACCAGAGAGTTCCAGTAGAGTAGCGTTTGGGACTCATATGGATATCGCGACAAAGAAGTGTGGTCGGTTGCTGGATGGAATAGCTGCGGTGTGCAACAAGGGATCTTCATGTGATGGAGTTTAGGTTACATTACATCGTGGTTTTGTAATGCCCTGATAGCTACTGCACAAGGACTAGAGGGGGGGTGAATAGTACTTTAAAATAGTTAAGAAGATAATTCCTAATTATCTTGCAAACTCAACCAACAATGCGGAAATGTAAATGTGACAACAAAGAAATGCAATCGCAAACAAACGATATAACGGGTTCAGATCCACCCAAGTCTCACCGACTTGTTCCCGGTGATCCTACGTCCCAAACACCCGGATCCCCTCCGGATACTTGAGTTAGAAACTTCTAACTCAAATTTGCACTATGAAATACTTGTAGAAAACCTCTACAAGATCAAATCATACACAAATGAAATTGTGACTCCCACAAACCGGGATCACAAACAACTCTCACAACTGAGAGAAAAACACTTGCAATATCAAATATAATGAAATATGAAATGCTTACCACAAAACCATATGCCTTGAGTAAAACTTACGATTTAGGGCAAGAAGGATTTTGGGGAAGATGAAGACACCAAACCCTAGCTCCAAGATGTTGATCAGCAATGGGAGGTTAGGAAGATGTTGGTGACCTTGGATCAAGCTCTTGGCTTGAGTGGCTCACAATCAATGTGAATCTCTCTTTGGAAATAAGAGTGAGAGAGAGATTCTAGAGAAATGAATGAGCTTGGAAATGAGAATTAATGCTTCTCTTTGATTCTCTAAACTTCAATAAATATCAGCCTTGAATGCTATGAAAGAAGCCCTTCAAGTATATATAGGATAGAGGAAAGAGAGAGCAAAAATCGTGGCATTTAATGCTCCAACTGTTCTATTCTGAAGCAGACTAGTCGGTCAAAGAAGGATCACTGACCGACTAGTTTCTCAACTAGTCAGTCGGTGATTCAACATGAACCGACTTACAGGTGAACAGCCATAAGCGAAGTTCAGACAATGAAGAACTAGTCGGTCTAAGAAGACTTGCCAACCAACTAGTTTCACAACTAGTCGGTCGGTGAGTGTTCTTTGACCGACTAAGAGTCGAAATAATATAGGCTGAATACAAGTTAAACTAGTCGGTCTAAGAACAAATTCCAACCGACTAGTTTCTCAACTAGTCGCTCGACAGTTGTTCTTTGACCGACTAACGATAAACAGTAGCCCAGGCTGAAAAATGAATACACAACTAGTCGGTCTAAGAAGGATTCCAAACCGACTAGTTTGACAACTAGTCGGTCGGTGAATGTTCTTTGACCGACTAACTGTAAACAGTAAGTGAGCTGAAATTGAGCAAGGCATTCTAGTCGGTTCAAGAAGGATTGCCGACCGACTAGATTGCCATCTAGTCGGTTGGTTCTTCTTCTTGAACTAACTAACATGCCCAAGAAGCCGCGATGAGAAGAGTTAAGCTTCAGAAAAGATTCTATGGGCTTCTAATAAGATCCTAGCTCTAAGATATGAGCGTTAAGAAGATTAAAACTTAAGACCTACTCAAGGCTTAACATTCTACGAAAAGAAGCTAGAAGACAATAAATAAAACTTGACGAACTGTCTTCAAAAGCTTCAATCGAATCTTCTTGACTTCAATAATGGTCCTTGAGCTTCAACGAAGCATCAAGCACACGATCACGCGCTTTGAGAAGTCTTGAGACGTCGCTTTTGATGTTCATAGAATTTTGGCGACGATCTCCATAACTGCGCTCACAAAGAGTTAGTTCACGATATTTATGTTTGTTCATCATCAAAACCAAATCCGGGGAATCAATACTCAACATTCTCCCCCTTTTTGATGATGACAAACCAACATAAATAATAATAAATAATAATGATTCAAATGAAATTTACTTACTCCCCCAGCATTGATGACCCGTTAGTTTCATATTAAATAATAATCATACGCATCAAGCAGACGAGGAAAGTATAAAATGAGAATTCAATTATTGAAATATCGGATTTGAAATCCATTTTTATATCTTAACTCCCCCTGAATCTAACATATAGAATTAGATTCACGGTAAATTGCTTTAAATTATCATTTAGCACATCGTTATTATTAAGTCTCTCCCCCTTTGGCATTAGCAAAAAGAGCGGGAGGAGATCAACGACAACAACAATGGCTAAAATAAAATAAAAGCACGGGAGAAGTAGAATACGACCATGGCCTAAATGACACCAAAATAAAATACGAAGTAAATCAAAGCGTGCCAACAAGACCATAGTCGAAAATCGAAAAATAAAATCATCAAAACTCAAATCAATTTTACATATTGAGTTATGGAACATACTCTCCAATATCAACATTCTTGATGAATTAAGTGCATGGAAAATAATTCTATGTTTTCATAGAAATAATTTCTATTAAATCAAATGTAATCGTCGAGCGACGAAGTCAACATCAGAGACAAAAATATAATGTGCACAAAAGAAGTAAATGGCCACACGATGTATATATATAGAACATGGATACATCAAAAGTATACATCTGCCAACAATAATATAAACGATCCTCAGATCGGTGCACATCATACAACATATATCTGATCGCTCCGGGATGTAACCCCAAAGAACGGTTGTAGTTTTACCACAAGTGCACGGTGTAGCAGCGAGCGGGTTATCGAACACAGGGAGGACGAATGACCGTGCTTGTTCCAATCAACCTGGCTATTTAAGAAGAGAGAAATTTGCCCTTGGCGATCCTGTCACAATCGTCAGACAAAGTACGGAAATATCAAATCAAATAAAGAACGTCTAGGGAATGGGGAATTCCCGCTACTCACCGTATCTCGTCAATGTGGTTCATCGGTATCAAAATTGCTAGAATAAGATTTTGGATGAACTAGTTGCAACTGAATGTAGAACCAAGCTCACGCTCTCGCGCTGTTGCCGGTCTATAGCTATCCTAGGTTCGGGTCCAATCTCTTGCAAACCCTAGCCTAGGGAAGCTAGCATTAGGATCAACATCATCGTTCAATCGCGCACCGAGCCCAATCTCTTGCAAACTCGGCCCACGACCTAGATTGGGATAGTTCCTACCCGTCCAATCTCTTGCAAACGGGTATTGGCACGGAATTGGAACCGGGAACCCTAGTATCGGTCCAATCTCTTGCAAACCGATACTACGGAAATTCGATTCCAGCCCAATTTGGATTTCTAGGGTTTCCTATCGAATTGGGATCCAATCTCTTGCAAATCCCAATCGATGTGAATTCCTAGCCATCCGTAGTAAATCGATCCCAAACTAATCCCTAATAGCAATTCTAGCAAAATTCCTACCAATTCATCACAATTATGAAATAGGGCTTGTAGGGTTCATCCCCACGCCCCAAGACGTGGCGACTACTCGCAATTCATAGCACAAGCACAAGAATAATCAATGAAATAAGCGATAGAATTCATCACAATATTGAGATATGCAATAAAAATAGAATTTTTAGAGAAGAGAGAGGCAAACCAATGGAGTTCTTCAATTAGTCCAACAAAAATCAACTTTAGTCCTCTCTCCAATTACAAGAATAAAGCTAAAAAGTAAAACTAAAAAGCTGCAAAAATCTAATAGAAAAGCTCTCTAAAACTAGGGTAAAAACAGGGGTTAAATACCCCCCAAAATCGTCCAAAAACTGTGACCAAAATACCCCTGCGCAGCCTGTTTTCCGCAATTTTCGCTACAGGCAGCGCATCGCACTCGGCCGAGTGACAAAAGTCGCTCGGCCGAGTGAGAAACCCTGTAATTTTCCAGTAAGTCTTGATCTTCAGGGGTCTCAACTTCGGGGGCGGCTCGGCCGAGTGAGTTGTCGTCACTCGGCCGATGGCTTCTTGGTACTCGGGCGGTCGGGATTATCCACTCGGCCGAGTGGGTCTTCTGAAGCTCAGGCAGCCGAAAAACAGAAAGTTGGCGATTTTTGAACAGCTTCGTCTGGGCGCCACTCGGGCGGACGGGGTCTCATCACTCGGCCGATGTGGTCTCCGTCGCTCGGCCGAGTGCACATATGAATCGTGTCTGATCTGGTCGGCCGAGCGGTGTCTCGCTGGTCGGTCGAGTGACTCCTTCACTCGGCCGAGTGGGACACTAAAATGCCCAGATTGCTTGTTTTGGCCTCCTCGTCGCTCCTGCGACGTCCGTTCTTCTTCCGCTCCTCTCCAACAGCAAAAATACCCCTCGGGGAGGTCGTCGGTGACCCTCCGGAGTAGGCATATCTCGAGATCACTCCAAATCGCGCCAAATCACCTGAAATGCGACAAAAACAACAAATCGTAAAAAGCATCGCAATATCGTCGATATATCGTGAAAAACATGATTTGGGCGATCTAAATGGCATGCAAACATGCGGGAAAAAAGTGTAAAATAAGGAGTGATCAAAATCCCCTAAGCTTACCTCTTACTCGTCCTCGAGGAAGATAAGTAAAAGGCGAACCCGGTGGATTCGGAAAACGAAAACGGCGAAAAATGAAGAATGAAAAACGGAGAAGAATGAAAAACGAAATAAAGAAGAAAGAAAGAAGCGAAGAGGTAAGCTGCTAGATCATTCTCTCAGGACGTGGGTTCCGCTTACTCATATAGCATGCACTGAATGAAAAACACATGTCAAAGAATTTTATTTTGATATCATAGTATAATAGTGCAAATAGAAATAGAAAACCCACGAACAACAATATAATCATGAAAAACGGAATAATTTTAGAATTAACATCGTCTGAATCATTTAAAGCGGTATACAAATCACAGATCACACACTTTTCAATTGAATGCTTTCTATGAGGAGTATAAGAGTATCACACAATAGGATAGAGAGAATAGAAAAGTATGGATTTCATGATATGAATGCTAGGCTTAGATTTCTGGATGTCGTAAAGCTAAAAATAATCTCACCGAGTATAGAATATTACTTAGCCTAGGTTGTCGTGCAACGTCAAGTAGTCACTCTCTCACACATCAATGGATTCTCCCCCCCAAGCTTATCTATAAGCATGGTGGCATAAAAAATATTCACATCCCCATTTTTAGAAAGCTCCAAAAGCAATGAAAAGAGAAGAGAAAGAAAGAAAGTGAGATGGGATCTTTTATTGAGGATTTTTCCTCTTTTCTTTTTCTTTTTCTCTTTTTCTCTTTTTTTTGATGCAATAGCATATATACACAACGATCCCAACTCAAAGAGAGATAATGATATACAAGAACATTTTCTCTTTTCTCTTTTTTTTTTCTTTTTTTTTGAATAAGAAATTTGGAGCTAGGAATTAATAGCGGGGGAAATGCCATATAATAGAATCGCTAAGGGGAGATTCACCAATGATTTTAAAAGTATAGAAATGATGTTCAAGATTTGTGGAGAAAGAAATAAATATATCTCTCGGTTCACTCTATAAGACATGCACGACAACTTCAGCAGGGTAATCTAATCTACTCAGTTTCGATCACAAAAAAGCTAACTAATCCAGATTTATCATAGCTAACATCATTCAATCATCCTGAAGTGAAATGTACAATTCATGCATATAGAAGTGATATAGGAAAAAGAAATCGGTACTCCAGATATAGGCATTCAGTGCGTGAATCTTGGTGTGTTTTCTGTGATAGCATACATATGAATATTCAGACTCAGCTAATAATAAGATTTCATCCATTTTCATGTGGAAAAAGTGTGGGTTACTATCTCTAGATGCAAGGCAAGTCATAGCATATGATATCAGAAATAAAGCCTAAGACATGATAAATATAGCATGCAAATAGAGTAAGCTAACTCCACGTCGTCATCATCATAGAAAAGTCATCTCTAGCATGAGATGAAAAAGAAAGAAATAAAGATAAAGGGAAAATAGAACTATTTACAATGCGACACACAGAAAAAAAAATAAGAAAAACGTGATGCATGGTAAAATAAAAGAAAAAATAATGAAAATAAGTGCAAAGGCGGAAAATGGCGTGAAAAACTAAAAATAAAGGTGGCAAATCGAAAAAAAACGTGAGAACTCACTCCCCCAAGCTAAATGGCACAGTGTCCTCAATGTGCAAAGTGGGGCACACCGAGAGACAAGTAATGTGAGGGGTAAGTGAGGATGCATGCATGATGAAAAATAAGAAAATAATGAAACGGAAAACATGATGCGGACATGATGCATGCAGAAATTGGAGTGATACAGATATATAAGTGTGGCACCAAAAACTCTCCCTCTCTCCCAAAAAAGATATATAAAGATACGGTTAGAATGAGAATCCCAAAATAGGTGAGTGGAGGGGGGTGGACAAAAATGGAACAGGACCCAGCAGAAACGGGCAGCACAACGACAAAAATAATCGACGGCATCAAGGGTGCCTAAGAAGGTGGTGCTGCACCGTCTCCGTCCTGAGGCGGAAGTGGTGGTGGTGGCTGGACAGGCCGCTGAGCGGGTGTGGGTGTGGAAGTGGTAGCAGGCTGAGTGCGTGTGGAAGTGTGGGTGGGAACCTGCTGGGTGGGCGGGGGTACGCGTGGGAGACGCTCCAGGACCTGGGTAAGGCAGTAGTGAATCTGTGGAAGCAGGTCGAAGCGGCCAGCCATATCGGTGACGGTGGCGGACAGGGTCCGAAGGTCGCCTCTGAGGCCACTCACCACCCCCTCTAGAGCATGAATGCTCTGAAGTACAGTGTCAGGGGGAGGTGGTGCAGAGGGACGCACCGGTCGGGGCTGTGCAGGTCGGGGCTGGCGTACTCTGGTGGCGCAGGTGACGGGCTCAGCGTGTAGGGGAACGAAAGGTGCTGCGCTCGCAAATGTGGGCCTGGCCTCAGTGCGAGGCTGGGCAGGACGGTGGGAAGTGGAGGCAGCAGCAGCGAAAGAAGAGTACAAAAGTGGCAGCGAGGCGGCCAGAGAGGTCAGTGGCACAGAAGTGTGGACAGACGCCGTGACACTCTCGGAAAATACAGCAGCAGTGGAAACAGAGGGCTCTCCGCACTCAACTACGGTCGGCGGGCGCTCGGGTGGGGCAGAAGAAACGGGCTCGGCAGACAGAGGGCCAGTGGTAGTGGTGACAGGCGTGGAAGCAGCGGAAGTGGGCTCAGCTAAAGTACTCCCGACACCGACAGAGGTGTGGACAGAGGTGTCAGGAGCAACGGAAACATCGGGGATAGGCTGAGGGGCCACGGGGTCAACAGGGGCAGCAGGCTCGGCAGGGGCAACAGGGTCTGCGGGGGCAGCATGGGCAGCGTGGGCCTGCTCGGCCTCCTCGGCCTCGAGCACGTAAGCAGCTGGGATGAGAACATCCATCGCAGGGAGCCAGTCCACATGGGCTGGTGCAATTTGAGTCCGAGCGGGGCTCGGAAGAATCATGTAATCGGCACCGTAAGGGCCGTGCAACCAGACCCAGTGTCGCTCACCGTGCGGACGAAGCATCTTCATCCGGGCCATAACATCAATCGACAGAGTAGTGGGGCCCGGTGCTCGTCACAGGTCGTCAGGGAAGTCCTCGCCGGTCATAAGGGCAAGCAAGGTGATCAGGCCGCCGCAGCATATCGGTGAGCGAGCGCCCACCGATACAATGATGCGGTCCAAAAACCAAGCCGCGACATCAATCACGACGGCGGGGACCAGCTCATCGCCATCCCTAGATAGAACTCTGGGCCGTGTCATCGCGTAGAGCATGTAGAGCTCTGACGTGGACATCGTGCCCGGCTCATATCTGGCCAAAAAGGTCGTCGCCATAAGGCGCTGAGCTATACGAAGGCAGGGATGGACAATGGCCGATGCCTTGGCCCTACTAGGGTCAAAGGCAGCGTGAAGACCCGTAATCCGGACCCAGAAGGCACCGGCGTCGAAGGAAGGTGGGGGGATATGGGTGGGGGCGTAACCTAGATTGGCCCCGGGGACATCGGGCCACGAGAAAAATGCTCTCATCATACCGAGAGTGACCTGGCACTCCCGGTTCATGAACCGAAACGAGCATCCCTCGTCGGTCCGGGCGATCGAACTAAGTACCTCAAGTGTCGGACGGGTAAACGTATCCGCCGACACCTGAAAGAAATCTCGCCAGCCCACGTTGTCGTACAACGTGAGCATCCCCTCTAGTACCCCCAGGCGTCCTAGGTCGGCAAGGTGTGCAAACCTGGAGGGTACGATCGAGCGCTGGAAAATACGCTCGAAGGCGACGCGGTGTGCGTCGTCTCGGAACGTGATCCCCAGCGGCCCGATAAGTGGAGCCAGAGGTGGTGGCTGTGGAGCGGCAGGGAGTGGCTGTGCGGGCTGTGCGGGCTGTGCGGGCGCTGCAGGCTGTGCGGGGTGTGCGGGGCCTGCAGGCGGTGCTGGGTGTGCGGGGTGTGGTGGAGAAGGTGGAGGAGAGTCCTCCAACTCGTGGGAGGGGCCGGCATTATCCGACCGCTTCCGCTTGGCGGAAGCTCTCTTCAACCGCGGCCGTGTCCGGGGCGGCATATCGGCCCCGAGCGCGCGTTGAAAAACGTGAAAAGTGCGGCGTGTGCAAAATAAAGGAAAGAGTATACCCCGACACACCGCGAGTGCTAAGCAGTGGAAGCGTGCGAAGACAGCGCCTCCGCGAAGCCCAAATCAGTCCCGAGAAGCTCCCCTGCACTCCCCTAAGCTCCCAAAAACAACCTGCGCATGAAATGGAGATATCAGCGGGTAATATTCAAAAAGTAAGGAGCAATAGGGGTATAATAGATAGATATAGAAATCAATTTGGGTTTGGGGTTCGTTTAACGCATGGATCCTCGAAAAATACACAAAAAGAGGAGAAAAAGGCGAAATAGGCGATACCGGAGGTGGCCGGAGTGGTGGCCGCTGGCGGCGACTCGGGCGAGGCGCGGCGGGGCTCGGCCGGCGGTGGCTGGCCGAGCGGCGGCGCGAGGTGGCTGGTCGGGCGAGTGGGTGGCGCGAGCGAGGGGAATCGGGCGAGGGAGCTGAACAGTCGGGGGCGATTGGGTTTTTTGCGTTTCGAAAAACGTGCCCCCCTCGGCCCCTTATATAGCAAAAGTTACGACTCGGCCGAGTGACTGTGTCACTCGGCCGAGTGAGATCAATGGAAAATTCCTCCCCGCTTACGCTTCGGCCGAGTGGCCTTGCCAGCCTCGGCCGAGTGGAGTAAGTCCATTCGGCCGAGTGGCTCAAGCTACTCGGCAAGACTCGCCCTAGGAGCGTATCCGTTTTACTCGGCCGAGTGAATATATATACTCGGCTGAGTAGCAGTTATACTGAAATCAGGAAATTAAACAGAGAGTTGGGTACAGCAGACTTCCCTCGTTCGTGAGCGGCTCGGCCGGACGAACTTGTGTACTCGGCCGAGTGACTAGTATACTCGGCCGAGTGAGCCTTGTGTTCTGCTGTTTGTCTTCGTTTGGGCTCTAAACTCCGTCTTTTTTCCTCCAGTCGATTTCATCTTCCTCCTAAGCATCGAGCGCCTTCCTGGGGCGCTCCTCGTCGCCTCGTTCATCCTCCTCATGATGGATTTACCTATCTCCTCTCCTGTCAAGAAAAATAGGACCCGTTATCACAAAATTTTTGGACGAACGACTCAAAACACTTAAAAATTTCTAAAACGAAAATAAAGAAAAAGTAAAAATAAATCAATAACCCTCGGGTTGCCTCCCGACAAGCGCTCGTTTAAGGTCGTGAGCTCGACCCCCTATGATTTTCAATTAATACGGGATGTTTGGTGCATATGAGATGCACCCATCAAACTTTCCGGGGAGAACGCTTGGATTCGGAAGTTGCGGCGGCGTGTTCTCCCTCGGAGGTCTCCCGTCTCGAATAGTGTTGGGGGAGGCTCCCCCAAGCTAGCGTTTGCTCCGGTCAACGGCTTCACCGGTGACGCCGATTTCCGTATCGGCGGAGCTTTCTTCGGAGACTTCAAATTCGAGAGCTTGCAGAGCTCTCGAATCCTTGCGACATCAGCGTCACCTTCGTCATTCTCAGCGGAGAGGTCGGGGGAATCATCTATCTTCTCATCTCGGCCTAAATCTGGGCCTTCCTCGAAATCCTCATCGAAAAGAGCGCCAATTGAGTGGGGGATCGCTTCTTCAATTACCTCATCAACGAGGTCCATGTAGTCAAGCTCCTCGTGGTAAGGCATGTGTTTCATAGCCTTAGGAATGTGAAGCTCCACCTCGATGTTGCCGACATTTAAAGTTAGGGTACCTTCTCGCACGTCGACAATCACACCGGCGGTGGCGAGGAACGGGCGTCCAAGTATCAATGACGTATCTCCCTCCTCCTTAACGTCCATGATCACGAAGTCACATGGCAAGCATATTCCCCCCGGGACTTGTAGCGGGATGTCTTCGGCGATCCCTACCGGCCTTGTTATTCGCCCATCGGCCAATTGTATCCACATGTCGGTAGGTTTCAACTTCGTCCCGGTGTTTAGCCTTAAGAACATGGAGAGAGGCATGCGGCTCACACTAGCCCCTAAATCTACCAATGCTTTTTGAAGAGGGACGCCGCCCAAGGTGCAAGGAATCCGAAAACTCCCCGGGTCTTTAAATTTGGCCGGCTCCTTCTCTCTCTTGGTGAACCAAGAGCCCTCCTCGGCTAGCATGATCTTCTCCTTCCTTTTTCTTCCCGAAATCAAATCCTTTAAGAATTTAGCATATGTGGGGATGTCCACGATGGCGTCGAGGAAGGGAATGTTGAGGCTAACTCCTCTCAGATACTCGAGAAACTTTGCTAGCCTTTTCTCCATTTTCGCTCTAGCAAGCCTTTGGGGGAATGGGACCGGTGGCATGAAGCACCTTTCCTCAATCAATTGCTCCGCTCTAGATTTCTCCTTTTCTTGTGGCTCCTTCTCCTTCTCAACTTCAACTACCGGCTCAATTGGCTCCAAACTTTCCTCCACGGGCTCCTCGGTAGGAATCATGGCGGGGGTGGTATCCTTTCCGCCTCTAGTAGTAACGGCAACTACGGCATTGATGTGGCCGGTGTTGCCCCGTGGGTTTTGCTCGGGTTACGCCGGCAATCGTTGAGTGTTCCGATTGAGCAACGCCAATTGCTCCGATATTTGAGCCACAACGGTATTAAGGGAGTCTTGCCCCGCCTTCAAGGTAGCATTGACCTTATTTTGCTCGATCATAAACGCCTCCACTCTAGCTTCGAAGTCAGATCCTTGTTGAGCTTGTGGAGGGTTTTGATTTTGATTCCTCCACCCTTGATTGTATCCGGGTGGCCTTTAAGGTGGAACTTGTTGCTTCGGTTGGAAACTTTGTTGTGGAGGCCCCCTCGGCGGATAGTGTCGTTGTAGTATAGTGGTGAGTATTCCCGCCTGTCACGCGGGTGACCCGGGTTCGTTCCCCGGCAACGACGCCAAAAACTTGATCGCTCCGGGATGTAACCCCAAAGAACGGTTGTAGTTTTACCGCAAGTGCACGGTGTAGCAGCGAGCGGGTTATCGAACACAGGGAGGACGAATGACCGTGCTTGTTCCAATCAACCTGGCTATTTAAGAAGAGAGAAATTTGCCCTTGGCGATCCTGTCACAATCGTCAGACAAAGTACGGAAATATCAAATCAAATAAAGAACGTCTAGGGAATGGGGAATTCCCGCTACTCACCGTATCTCGTCAATGTGGTTCATCGGTATCAAAATTGCTAGAATAAGATTTTGGATGAACTAGTTGCAACTGAATGTAGAACCAAGCTCACGCTCTCGCGCTGTTGCCGGTCTATAGCTATCCTAGGTTCGGGTCCAATCTCTTGCAAACCCTAGCCTAGGGAAGCTAGCATTAGGATCAACATCATCGTTCAATCGCGCACCGAGCCCAATCTCTTGCAAACTCGGCCCACGACCTAGATTGGGATAGTTCCTACCCGTCCAATCTCTTGCAAACGGGTATTGGCACGGAATTGGAACCGGGAACCCTAGTATCGGTCCAATCTCTTGCAAACCGATACTACGGAAATTCGATTCCAGCCCAATTTGGATTTCTAGGGTTTCCTATCGAATTGGGATCCAATCTCTTACAAATCCCAATCGATGTGAATTCCTAGCCATCCGTAGTAAATCGATCCCAAACTAATCCCTAATAGCAATTCTAGCAAAATTCCTACCAATTCATCACAATTATGAAATAGGGCTTGTAGGGTTTATCCCCACGCCCCAAGACGTGGCGACTACTCGCAATTCATAGCACAAGCACAAGAATAATCAATGAAATAAGCGATAGAATTCATCACAATATTGAGATATGCAATAAAAATAGAATTTTTAGAGAAGAGAGAGGCAAACCAATGGAGTTCTTCAATTAGTCCAACAAAAATCAACTTTAGTCCTCTCTCCAATTACAAGAATAAAGCTAAAAAGTAAAACTAAAAAGCTGCAAAAATCTAATAGAAAAGCTCTCTAAAACTAGGGTAAAAACAGGGGTTAAATACCCCCCAAAATCGTCCAAAAACTGTGACCAAAATACCCCTGCGCAGCCTGTTTTCCGCAATTTTCGCTACAGGCAGCGTGTCGCACTCGGCCGAGTGACAAAAGTCGCTCGGCCGAGTGAGAAACCCTGTAATTTTCCAGTAAGTCTTGATCTTCAGGGGTCTCAACTTCGGGGGCGGCTCGGTCGAGTGAGTTGTCGTCACTCGGCCGATGGCTTCTTGGTACTCGGGCGGTCGGGATTATCCACTCGGCCGAGTGGGTCTTCTGAAGCTCAGGCAGCCGAAAAACAGAAAGTTGGCGATTTTTGAACAGCTTCGTCTGGGCGCCACTCGGGCGGACGGGGTCTCGTCACTCGGCCGATGTGGTCTCCGTCGCTCGGCCGAGTGCACATATGAATCGTGTCTGATCTGGTCGGCCGAGCGGTGTCTCGCTGGTCGGCCGAGTGACTCCTTCACTCGGCCGAGTGGGACACTAAAAATGCCCAAATTGCTTGTTTTGGCCTCCTCGTCGCTCCTGCGACGTCCGTTCTTCTTCCGCTCCTCTCCAACAGCAAAAATACCCCTCGGGGAGGTCGTCGGTGACCCTCCGGAGTAGGCATATCTCGAGATCACTCCAAATCGCGCCAAATCACCTGAAATGCGACAAAAACAACAAATCGTGAAAAGCATCGCAATATCGTCGATATATCGTGAAAAACATGATTTGGGCGATCTAAATGGCATGCAAACATGCGGGAAAAAAGTGTAAAATAAAGAGTGATCAATATCTCACACACATCAAAATGATCATACAACAGAAGTGTAGCATCAAAACACCAAAAATACATCAAAAATCCAGAACCACCCAAACTATCCTACCCCACACTCTCACTACAAAATATATCATCCAATGTGCATAGGGAGAGTCCTCCAACGCAAGCTCAGGAGGCAGAGGGAGGGTCAGCAGCAGCAGCCGACTCTGCAGAAGGAGTGGTGGTCTCAAGAACGACCGGAGTGTCAACTAATGGGAGAGTGGCAACGGGAGTGGTCTCGGGAGCACCAACAGACGAAGTATCCACCGGAGGAATGGTGGCAGCAGGTGTGCTCTCGGGATCACCAGCAGAAGTAGCAGCAGCATGAGCAGACGTACCCTCAGGGGCACGAGCAGCAGATCCAACAAGCTCCTAGAGCTCATCCTCATCCATCTCCTTATCGTCAGAAACTGACGGAGGAACCTCAATGCCCAAGTGAGAGTAGATGCGAGCTAGCATCACCTCAGAACGAGAGACACGAGACTCCACACGTCTCAGAGAAACGGCAAACTCAGCAAGTGTAGGAGTAGGAGGAGGAGCAGAAGCTGAAGCTGAAGGAGTCGTCCTCTGAACGTGACGAAGCGCCGCAAGAGACTTCTTGACGGCCGTCGCATTCAGAGGAGGACCAAGATGACACTGGTCATCTGGAGGGAGAGGGACGCCGAAGTGACAGAAAACGAGAGTCAATAGGCAAGGATATGGAATGTGGGCTGACTTGGTGGATTTCCTTATGCATTCAAAGGAATCCATCTTTTCAAGAATAATCCATGCCCAATTGATCTCGCTCCCCATGAAAAGAGCGTAGATCAGCTTAAGAAATGGCTAGGAGGGTAAGCTAGATGAGCCGTACTTCGGAAAGAGGCACGACTTCATGATAAGATTAAGAACCCATGCATTTGGATTGAAAGATTTTGAAGGGACGCCAATCATGGCGGGAGGGATCACATGAAACATGTCGGCAAGCACGGTCTGGTCAAGATCAGAAATAACATCAACAGAGATATCGGCAGGAAGAAGGTCACAAGATGAGACACCTATCAACTCCCCTAAAGTCTCTGCAGTGAGGACAATACGTGTCCCCAAGACAGTGGACTCAATGGAGTGGGTGTCGTCATACAGACCCCGGACACGATTCGCATAGAATAGCTTGACGAGACGGGGGTACGGGGGAGGATTCGCCTTAGGGTCATGGCGAAGATAGTCTATGAGACCGCTATCGGAAAGAAGATCGGTGAGATGTGGAAAATCGGAGAACTGAACGAAGTGCTCCAATAGCAATGGACAATGCTCAATACGGTTGTAAGCCGCGAGACACAACGGGTCATCGCGATACAACGATATATCGACACCGCCCACTGGCATGGGAGCCTTTCCCTTAGATGGATGAGTGCTAAACCGAGGAGGAGGAGTAGGAGCCCTAGCGGTATGCTCGGTCTCTGGAATATACTCAGTGTCGGAGTCATCTGGAGGAGTGGGAGCACGGAATGAAGCTGGAGACACGGTCTGTTTCCTAGGCTTGGGTTGGGCTCTAGGCTTGGCGGTCGCCGTCCTCTTCTTCTTAAGAGTAGGCGAAGAAGACGATGGATGGGTCGATTTGGCTCGGTGTTTGTGTTGAGGGGGGTCCGTAGACGGAGACTCGACGGTCATAGGTGACGGACGCGAGGGTTCGATGGGGATACGTGTCTTCGCCATGATCGAGACGAGACACGTGCAATCAAACGAGAAATCTACATCTAGATTGAAAATCAAACCCTAGACAAACCCTAAGAAGCGAACTGAAATCGACGAAATCCTAACCCTAGAAGCTGAGAGGGAGAGATACCTAAGTGGAGGAGAGGGATCGACGGAGAAGATGGCCGGAAATCGATGCAATCGACGGAGGAAGTCGAAAAGGCACATGGTGTCGCGGGGTTTAGGGGCTGAGAGAGGAGGGATGCACCGATTAGAATGATATCTAATCGGTGCGAAGGGGTATAAGTCGACTAGAAGACCAAAAGACGCAACAGCCCCCGACGCAGTTAGTCGGTCACAGTTCAAGCGCTGACCGACTAGATTACAATCTAGTCGGTCGGCCAATGAACATGAACCGACTAAGTGCAAACAGTAACTGAAGCCAAAATTAGGGCTTGAGTTAGTCGGTCTGAGTTCATTCACTGACCGACTAGAACTCAATCTAGTCGATCGGTCAATGAACTTGGGCCGACTAAGAGAGTCCAAAAATTTGAAATTTAGAAATTTTGAGTTCTCTCCTAATCGCACTTGGACGATACATCGAAATACTCTCATTAATCATTATACTACCCCATAAAACATCGAAAATCTTAAATACGACTTTCATGAATATTTCGAGCGAAAATTCCGAAAATTCACACATAAATCCAAAAATCCCAATACTTCTAGCATGAGCATATATAAAAGAAATTTATTAGCATGCAAGATTATTGAACAAAATATGAATCCTAAATCTCGGATTCACCCATAATCCCCAATTCTCGACGTAACCGCACAAAGGAGTCTTCCTTGAGTGGTTTCGTGAAAATATCGGCGATTTGCTTCTGGGTTTCAACGTACACTAAAATGATGTCCTTTTTAGCAACATGATCATCTAAGAAATGGTGATAGACATCTAAGTGTTTAGAACGGGAATGGTGTACCGGATTCTTAGAGAGACAAATTGCACTTTGGTTGTCCACTATGATAGCGCAAGTATCACAGTTTATACCAAAGTCCTCATCCAAAGAACCTGAGCACACGCAGCACCGGCGGCAATATATTCTGCCTCGATGGTTGAAAGTGATACGGAATTTTGCTTCTTGGAAAACCAAGAGACAAGAGAATTTCCTATAAAATGGCAAGTGCCACTAGTACTTTTCCTGTCGGATTTGCATCCCGCATAATCTGCGTCACTATATGAGATTAACTCATATGTGCTAGACTTTGGATAAAGTAATCTGAAGTCGAGTGTGTAACTTAAATAATGGAAAATACGTTTTACCGCTACTAAGTGAGATTCCTTAGGTTGAGACTGATAACGAGCACATACACATACGCCAAACATAATATCGGGCCTACTAGCGGTAAGATATAATAAACTACCTATCATACCTCGATATAGACGAATGTCTACATCTTTGCCGCCTGTATCTTTATCAAGATGTGTAGTAGTGCTCATTGGAGTCTTCTTGCCCGAGGCATTCTCCATTCCAAATCGCTTTAGCAACTCCACCGTGTACTTGGTTTGGTGGATGAAGATTGCATCGTTCATTTGGAAAATTTGGAGACCTAAGAAATATTTGAGCTCACACATGTGGCTCATCTCAAATTGATCCTACATAACATTAGAAAACTCTTCGCAAAGAGTAAAGTTAGTAGCACCGAAAATGATATCATCAACATAAATTTGAACTAAAATAATATCATTATTCGAATACTTAACAAATAATGTAGAATCAACTTCACCCATTTTAAAACCCAAATCCAAAAGAAAATTCTTTAGACGGTCATATCAAGCTCGATGAGCATGTCTCAAACCGTAAAGTTCTTTCTTAAGTTTGAAAACGTGATTTGGAAATTTTTCATTTATAAAATCCGGAGGTTGAGAAACATAAACTTCCTCAACAACATCTCTGTTTAAAAATGCACTTTTTACATCCATTTAAAAGAGTTTAAAATCTTTATGGCATGCAAAAGATAACAATAATCTAATAGATTCTAATCTAGCTACCGGAGCAAAGGATTCTTCGAAATCTATACCTTCCTCTTGTCGGTAGCCTTGAGCTACTAACCGAGCTTTGTTCCGGACGACGATTTAGTTCTCGTCGGTCTTGTTCTTGAAAATCCACTTCGTTCCTATAACGGTGTGGTTCTTCGAAGGCAATGGAACAAGCTCCCAAACCTCATTCCTCTCGAATTGAATGAGTTCCTCCTCCATGGCTAAGATCCAAGCAGTATCTTCGCACGCTTCGTTAATATTCTTTGGCTCAATTGAGGAGGCAAAGGCACAATGAGCGAAGTAGTTGACTTGAGATCTCGTCTTGACACTATCAAGTATGTTGCCAATGACCTTCTCATGGGGATGGTCACGAACTGTATGAAGCCGTTTGCGAATTCCCTGATCACTAGGAACATTCTTAAAAGATTCATAAGTGGGTTAGTATCAATAGAATCAATAGAATTAGAATTACCAATAGAATCACATAAGACATCCATGGAGTCATCATCATTAGTAATTCTAGTAGGGACAAAACCTTCATTAAATGAAACATGAAGTGATTCCTCGATCGTTGAGGTTCGTTTGTTGTATATCCGGTAGGCTTTGCTACGGGAGGAATATCCAACAAATATCCCCTCATCGGATCTTGGATCAAATTTGTCCAAACTACCATACGTGTTTTAATAAAACATTTTGCGCCGAAAACTCGAAAATGTTTAACTTGAGGCAATCTACCAAACAACAATTCATAACAAGTTTGTTTGGTACCGGGCCTCAAAAGTATCCTATTAAACACATAGCAAGCGGTATGTACCGCTTCTGCCCAAAATTAATGGCCAAGTTGGCTATCATCAAGCATAGGTGAGCACATTCCACTAGCGTCCTATTCTTCCTCTCAACTACACCATTTTGAGGAGGTGCGCGAGGGAAAGAAAAGGTGTGAGTAATACCAACTTCATCAAAAAAATTTGAGAAAGACTCATTCTCAAATTCCCCTCCATGATCACTACGAATAGTGACAATGGTGGTTCCAATGAGATTTTGTACTTTCTTAACAAATATTGTGAAGTTTTCAAAAGCATCATTTTTATTAATTAAGGAAAATACCCAAGTAAATCTAAAAAAGTCATCAACGATGACAATTCCATATCGTGCATTTCCTAATGAAGCAACTCTAGTTGGCCCAAAAAGATCTAGATGTAAAAGCTCTAGAGGCCGCTTAGATGAAATGCTTTTCTTAGGTTTAAAAGACGATTTTGGAAGCTTGCCTCGTTGACACGAGTCACAAAAGCTTTTCTTTTGAAAGACAAGCTTAGGAAAGCCTCTAATAGGATTTAACTTAGAAAGCTTAAAAAGTGTTCCAAAGTTCACATGACCAAAACGTCGATGCCATAAGTGTTGTTCACTTGTGCTGGCAATGAGACATTGTTCATGTGATTTTGGAAGATCTAATATATAAATATCCTTATGGCGTGTGCCAGAGAATAACAAATCATTATTATCTTTTCTCAAAATATGATACATTCCTTTCGCAAAGCTAACTTTGTAACCTTTGTCACAAAGTTGGCTTATTGAAATAAGATTGTGGTTTAATCCTTTAACAAGGTAAACATCACTTATTAGTGGTTTAGAAGGATTACCTACTTTACCAACACCTATGAAGGTTCCGCTCTCGTTGCCTCTAAAGACGACTCGGTTCCCATTTGCAATGGGTACCACTCCGGAGAGCAATTGAGCATCACCCGTCATGTGTTTTGAACTTCCGCTATCGAGTATCCAATTATTCTTGGAGCTAAATTTGGATTTGTTGCTCCGTTTCTTTTTCTTGAGTACCTAAAGATAAACATATCATTCCATGGTACCGAAGGTCATTGGGTCCTAAAAGATTAGACCTTTGGAAGCCAAGTCCAATTGGACTTAGACTTCCCCACATAATCATCATTATGCACTACATTCATAAAATACGAATTCATGTATGCTTGTTTTTCATGCATTCTTGTGTCCTTCGGGCTCCAAATAGTGAAGATTTTGGGAGCCCTATTCCTATTGGGAGTATGCATGCGCTGTTGATTTCTACGTGATGCATGTCGTGGATAGGCATATGGCACATGATGAAATGGTGCATGATGATAATTGTTCATATGATGGTGTGGGTGAACATATGCATGTGGAGGAACACGTGCGTGAGGGTGTCTCACTTGGTGTGCACGTGCCCGTGGACGTGAAGCATAAAAATCATCATAATTGTGAACCGGTGGAGTAGGATGTGTGTTCCTACGTGGCATGGTATTGGTGTACATAAATGCATGACCCCTCTTTGGAGGTCCACCCAAAGTGTGTTTCTTTCCAAATGGGGATGTGTACGAAGTGGAAGCACCATTGGTAGATGAACTACCAATGGAGTGTTTGCTCCCACTCGTTGAGGCATCGGAAGTTGCCCTAACAAAGGTAGTAGATGATTTGGATGAATTTCCCATCTTATACCCCAAGCCAATGTGATGATTGGCCGGAAGTAAGTCATTTAGGATTTTATCCAAATGATCCTTACCGTTATTGAATTTATTAATTCGGCCTAATGTGCACTCATACTTCTCGGTGAGAGAACGCATAGAAGCATCCAAGGTGGACACTTGCGATGTGAGCACATAAACACGAGATTTGAGATTCTCATTCTCAATACTCAAAGTTGAGTTTTGAGAAGTCAAATCCGCTATCTTGTGTTCCTCCGAATCCTCTATATGAACATGCTCAAGTTGAGATTTGAGATTTACAATCTCATTTCTCAAGTCTTCAACAACGGTGTCGTTGTTGATGACGATAGGTTTAGGCGGGGTTTGGAGACTAACTAACTCATCTTTAGTCTTAGTATATCTATTTACTAATTTAGAATACTTAGACAAAATTTGCTCGTTAGCTAATTTAAGGTCGTCCATAGTTACCTCATCGCCTTCATCCTCGCTATCATCGGAGGAGGATCCTTGATCATGTTCCTCTCTAGCCATGAAGCACATGTGTGCTTGCTCCACTTGTTCATCGTTCGACTCTCCACTTGAGGAGTCATCCTCGGAGTCGGTGAATGTGCTGACAAGCCCTTTCGTGTACCCTTTCTTGTACTTATTTGACTTGTCGAACTTTGGCGCCTTCCACTTTTCCTTTTGCTTGTTTTGAGGACAATCCGCTTTCATGTGTCCTGGCTTATTGCATTTAAAGCAAAAAGGAGCGGAGGCGTTAGAAGAACTAAATTTAGATGTGTTCTTGAAATTACCTTTCCGGAAGAATCAGTTGAACTTCTTTGCCATGAGGGCAATGGATTCCAAGTCCAATTCGTCTTTCGAGTCTTCATCATCGGTAGATGTAGATGTAGATGGAGCGACCTTGAACGCAATTGCCTTTTTCTTTGGCTCGTCTTGCTTCAAGTAAGACTTCATCTTGTCCTGCAACTTTAGTTTGCTATCCTTGCGTACCTCATAAGACATCAAGGTACCCATTAGTTGGATAACAGTATATTTACTCATATGATTACCTTCCTCGATTGCGAAGGTACGCTTTTCCCAACAAGAAGGAAGTCCGTCAATGATCTTTGAGACTTTCTCCTTTTGGGTGTAGGTCTTTCTAAGAGCCTCCAATTCGTTGGTGATGTCGACGAAGCGAGCATAGTACTCCTTCATCTTCTCACCCTGTTGCATATGAAATAACTCGTAATCTTTATTTACAACAACGAGTTTGGAGTCTCTTACCCTACTCGTTCCTTCATGCAAGATGAGAAGAGAGTTCCAGATTTGATATGCACTCTTACATGTGCATATCTTGTTGAAGTCTTCGGGCTCCAAAGCGCATTGCAAGGCATTCATTGCCTTGGCATTGCTTACCTCCGCGGCGACCTCCGCGGTAGTCCACTTAGCGAAATCTTCTTCTTCGGGGTCGACGTACTCCGTCAATGTGGCTCTCCATAGTGAAGCACTCCGGAGGAAAGTTTCCATTCGGCATTTCCAGTACCCATAGTTGGTACCGTTGAAGAAAGGAGGCCTAGTCGAGGAGTGTCCTTCCATCACCGAAGAAGCTCCTTCACGGTTCCTGAAGGTGCTATAGTCTGAAGGTGGACGAACGTTCTTGTTGTCGTTGGAAGACATAGCTATGAACTTGGCTCTGATACCAAATGTAATGCCCTGATAGCTACTGCACAAGTACTAGAGGGTGGGTGAATAGTACTTTAAAATAGTTAAGAAGATAATTCCTAATTATCTTGCAAACTCAACCAACAATGCGGAAATGTAAATGTGACAACAAAGAAATGCAATCGCAAACAAACGATATAACGGGTTCGGATCCACCCAAGTCTCCCCGACTTGTTCCCGGTGATCCTACGTCCCAAACACCCGGATCCCCTCCGGATACTTGAGTTAGAAACTTCTAACTCAAATTTGCACTATGAAATACTTGTAGAAAACCTCTACAAGATCAAATCATACACAAATGAAGTTGTGACTCCCACAAACCGGGATCACAAACAACTCTCACAACCGAGAGAAAAACACTTGCAATATCAAATATAATGAAATATGAAATGCTTACCACAAAACCCTATGCCTTGAGTAAAACTTACGATTTAGGGCAAGAAGGATTTTGGGGAAGATGAAGACACCAAACCCTAGCTCCAAGATGTTGATCAGCAATGGGAGGCTAGGAAGATGTTTGTGACCTTGGATCAAGCTCTTGGCTTGAGTGGCTCACAATCAATGTGAATCTCTCTTTGGAAATAAGAGTGAGAGAGAGATTCTAGAGAAATGAATGAGCTTGGAAATGAGAATTAATGCTTCTCTTTGATTCTCTAAACTTCAATAAATATCAGCCCTGAATGCTATGAAAGAATCCCTTCAATTATATATAGGATAAAGGAAAGAGAGAGCAAAAATAGTGGCATTTAATGCTCCAACGGCTCTATTCTGAAGCAGACTAGTCGGCAAAGAAGGATCACTGACCGACTAGTTTCTCAACTAGTCGGTCGGTGATTCAACATGAACCGACTAACAGGTAAACAGCCATAAGCGAAGTTCAGACAATGAAGAACTAGTCGGTCTAAGAAGACTTGCCAACCGACTAGTTTCACAACTAGTCGGTCGGTGAGTGTTCTTTGACCGACTAAGAGTCGAAATAGTATAGGCTGAATACAAGTTGAACTAGTCGGTCTAAGAACAAATTCCAACCGACTAGTTTCTCAACTAGTCGGTCGACAGTTGTTCTTTGACCGACTAATGATAAACAGTAGCTCAGGCTGGAAAATGAATACACAACTAGTCGGTCTAAGAAGGATTCCAAACCGACTAGTTTGACAACTAGTCGGTCGGTGAATGTTCTTTGACCGACTAACTGTAAACAGTAAGTGAGCTGAAATTGAGCAAGGCATTCTAGTCGGTTCAAGAAGGATTGCCGACCGACTAGATTGCCATCTAGTCGGTTGGTTCTTCTTCTTGAACCAACTCACATGCACAAGAAGCTGCGATGAGAAGCGTTAAGCTTCGGAAAAGATTCTATGGGCTTCTAATAAGATCCTAGCTCTAAGATATGAGCGTTAAGAAGATTAAAACGTAAGACCTACTCAAGGCTTAACATTCTACGAAAAGAAGCTAGAAGACAATAAATAAAACTTGACGAACCGTCTTCAAAAGCTTCAATCGAATCTTCTTGACTTCAATAATGGTCCTTGAGCTTCAACGAAGCATCAAGCACACGATCACGCGCTTTAAGAAGTCTTGAGACGTCGCTTTTGATGTTCATAGAATTTTGGCGACGATCTCCATAACTGCGCTCACAAAGAGTTAGTTCACGATATTTATGTTTGTTCATCATCAAAACCAAATCCGGGGAATCAATACTCAACAGTTTCAACTTCATGTGCGGCTCAGATTGTCTACAGAGAAGCAAGTGGCTTCAGGATAGAGTTGCAGTCCTCCGGAGGACCCGTTCTTGAGCACAAGGAAGAGTTGGGAATTCGGGTAAAGCAGTTGCAGCACATTGTTGAGCACTCACGTAAATGGTGTGGGTGGCATGGCTCAAGGTGAGTGAGACACAGTTAGTCCAAGAGATCATCTGGAGTACGTAGGACCAGCAACTCATAGATGATCAGGAGCAGATGATCTCACAGAGATAGTGGTGGTGCCATGGTGAAGTCTTATTAGAGAGTTAAATCCGGGGCAGTGAGTTGAGGACGTAAAAGTCGGATAAAGATGGTCATCTTACTTCATCTTTGAGGAAGACGGTGCCCTGTGCTCCCTCAGAGGGTAGAGATGGATCAACTCAGGCGACTATTATGGAGTGCAGCCTTGGATCGATTTAGGGTACTTTGGACGACACAGGTTTGGTGTCAATGCAGTCGATGATGGAGCATAAAGTCGCAGTGTCAACCTCAAAGAGAGAGATCTCCATAAGTAAGGTGGCAAAAATGGTTTAGTTCTTCAAGCTCAAAGGGAGTTTCAGCTGAGAAAATCTCTTGGAGTGTTGATGAGCCGAAGGGCACGGTTTTCGATGACAAGGTTGGTATTTTCTTGATCAGATAGAGAAGTCTGGAATCTTGGTAGAGCCGTGAAGCGTCTGAAGATGACTTGGTTTGATGAATGAAGTTTGAAGTAGGGTAGAGTTTGTTGGAAATATGCTTTAAATTCATTATTTGGGTTTGACGCAGCCGTGCCAAACATGGCACGTCCATGCCAAGTTTGCGAAGTTTTCCAATTTCTAGGTAGGCAGTGTCATGGCCATGCAGAGCTCGGCACGATAGTGTGTAAGGAACGTCTTACCCTTGCAATACTAACAACAAACTCTAGAGTGGGGGTGAATAGAGTAATGGCAATAAATTGTGCAATTAAAATTTAACTTGCAAATGCGAAATAATAAGTGCAAGAGGAGTTAATCAGCCCAATCAATCCAAACGCAACCACAAGATTTTACCCTACTTCTCCAAACTTGGGTACATCCAGCCACACCAATATCCACTAAGATTCTCACAGAGAGAAGTTAATACAATCTCACACAGAGAATTTTGGATTCTCACAAAGAGAAATCCTTGATCTTATACAGAGAGACTTTTGCTCTCACACAGAGAGACTCAAACTCTCACAAAGAAAGATCTTAACCAACCCTCACACAGAAGGTTATACGCTCACACAGAGAGTAACTAGCTCTCACACAGATAGCTAGGGTTTCAATGAAAACAAAGTAAAACAAATACTCTTACATATGCCTTGATGATGAACTTACTCATTAATGAATGCAAGGCATGGACGAGGATCTCCAAGTGATGAGATTTGCATAACAGCACTTTATGATTTCCCTTAAGCTAAGCTTCAATGCATGAAGAGAGAAATGCTCATGAAAGGAAAATGAGAGAGTTTCAGAGTGGCTTAATGATTCTCAAATGATCTTCAATAGTTCCATGAAGTTCTAATGAACTCAGTCCTCTCCTATATATAGGAAGCCTAAAGAAACCCTCAAACCCAAGCAAAAAGCCCAAAAGATTAAATCTGTAACGGCTAGATTTTGGCAGTTTACGGCACAGACAATTAACTGTTCAACGGCTATAAAAATCCCAACGGCTATAATCTGAGCCAGGACAGACGACTGTAAAAGACTACACAGTCACCTGTACAATGTGCAGGCGCCTGAATATCCTTCAGCATGCGACTGTCACATGGGATGGAAATAGGGCATGAAAAACACAACTTTCGCACTAGCGCCTTTAGACGATAGATGACCAATTCTCAGGCGCCTGTAATTTTACAGACGACTATAAACCTCTCATCAGTCAACTGACTTGCGAAGTGGGTTGAAACCAAGAAAATGCAAGTTACGCACTTTGGCACACAGCCGACTGGAGAACAAATCCCAGGCGCCTGATGGAAGACATGTACCTGTAATATGAACGGCAGACATCTGTTTCCAAGAGCTCAAGAAAGAGTCAAGGAATGTTGACTTAAGTTGTGCACACCAGTCGGCTGTAGAAGGCTGGCCAGTCGCATGTCCTGCCTTCAGAAGTCGACTGTAGGAGAGCCAAAAACTCCAGTTTAAGTTTAAGGCATGGTGAACCTATTGGGATAATTTCTATAATAATATTAAGGCTCACTAAGATGGTTATATGCATATGCATGAATAAGTTAGTCCATCTATCAAGGCATTACACTATTAAACCTAGACTCAAAAAGAGAAATGCAAGTAATAAAATATATTACATGGATTATATTGCTTCCCTTAGAGTCTAATCTTCAATCTCTTGATGCATTGATGCTCTCCATCATCTTCCAAGCTTTGGCACCCCTTGGGTCTAAGCTTTGGCAATGCTCCTCTTGATGTCCATCATTGCACCAAGCATATAGTCACTAAAAATGATATTCTTCATTTGTTAACTATGAGAGTAAAAACATGAGAGACATTAGCAACAACATAGTGTTGTGATCATCATCAAACTACTGCTGGTATGAAACACCAATACCAAACAATCTTCCCCCTTTTGATGATGACACACATTATGTAAAACATAAAGAAATAAAGCACAATGCTAATGAGCTCTCCCTACTTATATGCATCAATTGTAAAATAAGATAATCCAATTGAAATAAAAAGAAACAATAGTTGCATATAGTAGGTATGGATTACATAAACCAACAGAAATAAAATCAATAACATTCTCCACATGCATGGTTTACACAATCCCCCATATCTCTCCACATATGTATATCTCTCTCCCCATAGAAGATATGATTTACATAATTATATCTCTCTCCATAATGAATATGTATGATTTACATAATCCATATCTCTATCACCCTTGTCATTGTCAAAAAGGTGGACATCAAACATACAAGAAATAATATCTTGTCATTGATTCCAATCGTAAAAAAATGACAAATAATCAAGAGATTAAGAGATGTATGATACCAAATTGTAAAATTTTAGTGGGTATCAATCACTATCACATGCTTCCCTTAGATCACAGAAATGGTCAAATTGTTGACTTCTAGGATCTAATACCAATTGTAAAGAAAAAGATAAAATATTTTTAACAATTGAGATAATACCAATTGAAAGATAATCCTATTTACCAATTGTAAAACATAATTGGAGCCATGGGCCGAAAGTGTATCAAAGCATAGATAGAGAAAAATCAATCACAATGATGCACATGACATTGCCGATACAAAGTATAACATTAAACATGTTGGTAATATCCAAGGGTTGAATTTGAGACCAATAATAACTAATTGCAAATAGACACCAATTGTGAAACAATAATCTCAACACTGGTGGAAAAAGGGTCTAAATCTACGGATATTTGGCCACGGACAATTCCGTGGCTGATAGTAGGATATCAGCCACGGATTTTTCTGTGGCCAAATATATGTGGCTGAATAAAATATTGGCCCACAGAGTATTGCCCACGGACTTTTCCGTGGGCATTAGTGGACCTTCAGCCACGAAATTGTCCGTGGCCGATAACTATCGGCCATGGAAAAAGTGGTGAAGAAATTTGTCGTGGCTGTTACGTTTTAACCAGGGATATTTCCATGGCCAATTATTGTTACGGCCACGGATATGTCCGTGGCTAAATGTCTATTGCAAGTAAAAATTTTTTACCCAAATTGGGGGAGCCCGTGCCCCCCAATTTGGGTAAGATTTCACTTTTCATCCGAGAGAGAGAGAGAGAGAGAGAGGAGAGAGAGAGAGAGAGAGAGAGAGAGAGAGCCAGAGAGAGTGAGCGGGAGGATGACGATGACGAATGACGCCGACGTGACGCTGACGAATACAGCCGCCATGCAAGGTACGCTCTGAACCGAAGGAGGAGAGCAGGATCTGGGGCGACGGCAGTTGCCGATGCCCCCCTCCGACCCCTCTCTCTCCTACTCCCCCAATCCCGGACCCCGACCCCCCACCGACCAATCCCTCACCGGCGCCCCATGGCCCGCTCGAGAAACGTGTTAATTGTTAGGGTTAGGGTTAGGGTTATGGATATGGTTTGGGGTTGGGGTTGGGGTTAGGGTTGGGGTTATGGTTTGGGTTTTGGTTGCGTTAGGGTTGGGGTTGAGTCTAGGTAAGGGGTTGGGGCTAGTGTTAGGGTATGGGAAGGGCTTCAGTTTAGTATGAGGGTTTAAGGTAGGGATTCGGTTTAGGTGTTGGGATAGGGTAGGGTTTAAAAATATGGTTTTGGGTTAGTGTTCGGTTAGTGTTAGGATTGGAGTCAGGGCTAGGATTAGGGTTGAGGGTAGGGTTGGGGTTAGTGTAAAGGGTTAAGTGTCGGATTGGGGTTGGGGGAAAGTTTCGGGCTGTGGCTATGGTTTGGGTTATGGTTATGGTTTGGGAATGGTTAGGGTGGGTTAGGGTTCATTTAGGGTTGGGTTTGGCTTTGGGTCTAGGGTATGGGTTGATGCTAGGGTTGGGGGAGGGGTAGGGGTAGGGGTGAGGGTCAGGGTGAGGGTGAGGGTGTACCATGGGACTTGCATCACGATGCAATTTCAATATCAATCATTATATGAAATTAATTTGGTAAACTCTGAATTGCAAAAGGAGAATACTCGTAAGAGAACCGTGGCTTGGACTTAGTCAAATCAACTCCGACATTACACTCTTCGTATACTCGTTAGACGACAATGTCATAAAATTTAGTTTAGTTATACTGTCGATATAAAGGGAAAAATAGAATTTTTTTAAGTTCAGATTAATAAGAACCTAGCCATGTTAAAACATACAGTCTTGGTATAAAATTTATTTTAGTTATATTGTTGATATCAAGGGAAAAATAGAATGTATATTATTTTTAGATTAATGAGAACCTAGCCATGTTAAAACATACAGTCTTGGTATAAAATTTATTTTAGTTATATTGTCGATATCAAGGGAAAAATAGAATATATATTATTTTTAGATTAATGAGAACCTAGCCATGTTAAAACATACACTCTTGGTATCACAATGATAGCCGCATACTTTTATGAAAGAGTCAACTGTCATATAAAGGTTCTCAAAATAGTTAATTTAGAAATATATAAATGGTTGATACACAATTACATGTAAATTTCATCGTCAATTACAGATGCTGGAGGTTCCTGACAAGTCGTTTATGGAAATATCGGATCTAAACATGACTGAAAACCGAAGATACTTAGAGGGGATAAGCATTTGTAATAAGGGTGACAAGGAAAATCAACCTTTTGAAGTAACTTCAGGTTCTTCAAATTATGTCCACGGGACTGGGATAGGATGCAGTGCATCATTACCGATCCGAGGTGTCCGAGTCTACTATGCCAGAGTTAGAATTCTGGTTGATTTTTGCACTTCTGGTGCTCAATTATATTTGCTTCCATTGCTCGAATTGTTGTATGGTAGAGACCCGACAGGAGTCCCTCGAAACGCTCAACGATGGTTTTAGCACGATTTTTAAGAGTCGTTACATACACGTATTCTTTGGCATGTTTGTCCACCGTTTCAAGGTGGTATCCGATTAGACGGATGTCTCTGAAACGTAGTAAGTTTATGTGCGAGCTTGGAGAGAAAGAGCATCTTTTATTAAGATATGTGTTTTATTGGGGAGCAAAATGTCTGCTTCCCCTGATCCTTCTATTATACTTGATGGACCGGAAATAGTATTTACAGTGCCATCATATTTGTTGATGCTTTGGAAAAAGCAAATGTCTCGAAGGATTGTGTGCGTAGAATCACTGTCCACTGGGCATTTATTATCCATCTATAGCAAGAAAGAAAAGTATAGCAATATAAGGCACAAAAACAAGAAAATTTCATTCAAAGTCTGAAAATAAACTAACATGCTGAAAGAAACAAACAACTAGAGAGAAAATTATTTTTCAACTACATTTGATTGCAGAAATAGATAAAGCATCAGTCTAGCAGGTCATCATTCGAGAAATCCTTGGTGATGAACCGAATTGGACCCAGGTCTTTATTTTCCACCAGATTTGTTTCAGCAGGCTTCTGGCTAGCTTGGTACAAATCCTGGAGGTGGCGTGGAGTACGCTAGTTTCTAGACCAGTGTCCAGTCATGTCACATCTGTGGCATTTGTCTTCGCAGTCTTTCCTCGGGGCAGATGTCTGGCCGGTGACATTTTTCCTCTTCCCCTCATTATTTTTCTTTTGAGGGGGACCTTTAGTCTGCTTCTTCATTGCCTTTCCCTTCTGGAATTTGCCTTTGAATTTATTCTTTTTCTTCTGGGATGAGATATTGTGCGCTTCAGGCGCAGTTGTAGTGCAAGCAGGGCGCAAGTTATGGATGGCCAGCAAAAGGTCTATGTTCTGTTCTACCATCAGAAGACATGAGAGAAGTTATGAGTATTTCAAGAATTTTCGTATACAATACTGTTGCATGAGGATAACATCCTTCTCATGGAAGGAAGTAAAAGTTTTCTTCAACATGCGTTCCTCCGTCACTTTTTCACCACACAATTTCAGGCGTGAGGTGATACTGAATAATGCCGAGTTGTACTCGACAATGGACTTGAAGTCCTGTAGACGGAGGTTCTCCCATTCGTAGCACGCTCGAGAAAGGATAACATCTTTTTGATGTTTGTACCGATCCTCGAGTGCGGTCCATAACTTGTATGAGTCTTCCACTGTGAGGTACTCGGCCTTCAGGGTCCGATCGATTTGATGTCTGATATAGATAATGACTTTCGTCTTATCTATATCAGGCACCTTATCGCCTGCAGCAATAGCTTGACTCAAGCCCTGAGAGCGCAGATGGAATTTGATATTCAACTGCTAGCTCAAGTAATTCTTGCATGTAGCTTTCAATACAACGAAGTCGATGCTTGCTATCTTTGTCATTTATCTAAGCATGGTAAATAAGCAATAATTAAATATTTGAAAGGAAATAAATAATCATGCAATTCAGACACAGATATTTGTTGTGTGGATCGGCTAGTCACCATTTTCAAATTATAAATTAAAGTCCATATATAGTCCCATTAAAAAGAAAATACAACTTGGGAACTCTCATGGAGCCCCTATTCTTCTGGAAGTAAATCTTATTCACCATGGGACGTGCGACAGTCTTGGAAATTTTACAATTTTAATCCTCACTACAATTTCTCTCAAAAGCAAAAAAAATACGAGGAAAATAAATGGTGACAAATAGCCGATCCAAAACCACAACAAATTATTAGACATTCGTCGCAGAAGCATCAACAATGCAGCATGCATTCATTTATTCATCATAGGCATGTAGTATGTTTAATCGCAAATAAATTCATGCTTCGGGCAATGAAAAATATGCAGCATCACAGGTCTTTCACTGGAATAAAATATTTTTGTTTAATAATTAGTTGGACCACGTGGAAACGTCATTACCCGTTAGGTTAGGTAACTTACGACAGATCGGTCTCGGTATCCTCATTATTATTAAACGTGAAAAATAATAATATAATCCAATATGAAAAATGCAATTGATGATGAAATAACATAAAATGAACCTGAAATTAATTTTAAAAAATGGATCAATAATTTTTATAAGCCATTTGTTAAAAATATGTGGAAAAACCCTAATTAGGGTTTTGTGGCGACGGCCGTTGACGGGGACGCCGGGGGGGGCGGCGACGGCCGCAGGCGGCGGTGGGAGTAGAGGCTGCTACGGGCCAGACGGTGCGCGCGGGGGCGACTGCAGGCCACGGCGGCGCAATGGGGGGCAGCTGTGGGCCAGGCGGCATCACGGCAGGGGGGCGGCTGCGGGCCGGGCGGCGCGCACGGGGCGACTGCAGGTTGGTGGCGCCGCGCGAGGAGGCGGCTGCAGGCCAGGGGACGCGCGTGGGTGAGGGGGCAGCGCGCACGGGGAGCGACGACATGCTGCAGGGGATGCCTAAGGTGGCGATCTCCTCTTGCCCTCTATAGATCCACAAATTTTAAAAAACAAACAGATTTTTATTGTAAAAATACCATTTTTAATCTATCAATCAACGTTCTATCTCGTAAAAATTTGATTTTTAACGTTAAAACGTTGAATTTTCATCCATAAATGATTTAAAAACTGTTTTTAATAGAGATCTATGTTTAAAAATATGATTTTTCATACAGATCTTGGTAGAAAAGTAGATCTAATAGAAAACAACACAAATCCATTATCATGCGCATGAAAAATTAGATCTAGGGAATATAGATGATTACCTCTAGATCCTACCCGCCGGAAGTTTGGAGAAAGAAGACCAATCCGCGTCCTCGCGATTCGTCCGTTCGGCAGAGGTTCGGCTCAGCTGACGAGTGTGCTGATAACGTGTTATGAAGGTGACGGCTACTGAATCCGTAATCCTATATTTATAGGAAAAGATTACATAATGGGTGGATACTCTAAATACTAGTGGGCTCCATATGGGCTTACAAAAGCCCATTCATAACAAGAAAAACATTTTGAATAATAATAATTTATTATTACTATAACAGTTTTTCGGTTATGGCCTGATAGTTATAACTCCTTGGGAGTTATAACTTCCCTATTAATCTTATCCGTTGGATTTAGTGCTTGATGGACGTGTTGGAACTTATCCAACTAAGTTGGATCTTAATCCAACATTGGGCTTATATGCGATAAATAATTATATGGTGTTAACTGTCATATTAAAGCCCAATATATAAGTGATCTCATTTATTAAGTTAAGTGGGCTTAAATGAGTCATATAGGTTGTGGGCCTTTATGTGTGGTGACTATTGGGCTTCAACTCGTTGATGGGCCGAGTTGGAAACCCTAGGGCTATGGAGGCTAGCCTATAAATATTAGCGGTCATGATCCCCGGAATACACGAACAAAGTTGAGCCGTCTTTTCTACGTCCCGTCGCTAGGAGAGAAACCGGGAGAAGTCTAAAGGGATTCTCCAAACGGTTGATTCGTGCTATTCTGGAAGATCGTCCGCTACGGTATCGTCAGGATCTTTCAGATTATTAGCGATGGACTCAGGTACGCTTCCGCTAAATCCGAGTAGGTCAATGATTTAAGATTCCGCATGTTTTATATCTAGATCTGTGTTATTCGGTTTGTACACATCTAGATCTTTAGTTTCTACAAGTGGTATCAGAGCCCACATGTTGTGGATCTTAAATTTTTTGTCTGCTCGTAGTAGATCTGATAAAAATCAGATTTTTAATCTGTCTTAAGTTTCGGATCTGATAAAAATTAGTTTTTTATCAGTTTTAAGTTTCAGATCTATAAAAATTTGGTTGTTTGATTAATTTTTCCAACAAAAAAAAAATTTTTTTTTTTTTGTTTTTTGACAAACCCTAGATCGGGGGTGGCCGCCGGCCGCCGCCCGACACAGCAAAAGAGGGGCGGCTCTGCCGCCCCCGTCGGAAGAACGGCGCCGGCGATGCCGGCGTCGACGCAGATCAGAAAGGGGCGGCTTTGCCGCCCCTGTAGGTTGAAGAAAGGGGGTTTTGGGGGGCACTGCCGCCCCCTCCCCGTTAATTCTCAGGCGCAAGGGGGCGGCTCCCCGCCGCCCCCGACGGCAACAGAGGGGGACGGCGGCAGCCGCCCCCGTTCATGCGCCAAGGGGGCGGCTCCTCACCGCCCCCGTCAGGATCGACTGGCAGAAAGGGGGGCCTCGTCCCCCCGTTGGGAATCAAAGGGGGGCGGCTGTCGCCGCCCCCGTAAGGGATTCGAAATAAAGGGGGGCGGCGGCGCCGCCCCCATCGGGTTGCAAAGGGGGCGGCCTCGCCGCCGCCCCCAGTTGAATCTATGGGAGGGCCGGGGGGGCTCCGCCTCCCCCCCCCCCCGTCAGAACGGGAGCAGACCCCCCCCTCAGGGGCCTGCCGCGGATCAGCAAGGGGGCGGCAACCCTGCCGCCCCCCGCCGGCGCCCGACAGCACAGATGGGGGCGGCGGCGGCGGCCGCCGCCCCCACTCAGAAACCCTAAACCTACCCGCAGTCCAGCAGCGTGGGCCGGACCCCCCTTGGGCCGGCCCACAAGAAGTTAAAAAAAAAAAAAATTGTTTTTTTTTGGGAGGATTGGGCTGGGCCTGTTTTGGCCCTGTTTGGGTTATTTGGCTGTTTTGGGCCTATTATTGCAAACCAGTATTTAGCCTCCTTTTTAAAGACTTATTGCAAACAAGTTTTGGGCACCCTCATGGCTAATTTTGGACCCAATTTTTGGGTCATTTGGACACAAATTTGGGCCTATCTTGGGATGTTTTTTAACACAAAGTTAGGGAGGAAATAAAAGGGCAATTTGTATATTTCCATTAAGTGTACTTTTTGTGTTAAAAATTCACATTTTAATTCAATTTTAGGCGTAATTAATTATACATATATCTCGAAATAATTTTATTTAAAAGGACAACCCACCAAAGTGGGCTCCATCGTGGCAATTAATTTTATTTCGATATATATAAAATGCAACATACATGCTTGGCATGAAAATTTATCGCCTAAAGTTTTGAATTTAAATTCGTGAAATGGGAAATAAATGGTTTTGTATATATATTTCCTTTAGGCCAAATTTTGTGTGTTAAATTAAGTTCATTCCGATTTTTAATTCTTTAGGCAAAATTTCGGTTAAATATACATTTTGAAATAATTCTAATTTTTTGTGAAATTCCACCAAAGTGGATTCCACTATTAAAATTGTTATTATTTCGGAATGTAATCGGATTAAAAGTACATACTTAGTATGGTCGGTTGCCCGGATGAATTTTAAACGGAACGAAGGAGTAAATAAAAGGCTTTCAAATATATTTACATTTAAGTTCAGTTTAATTTAAATTCAATTTTTGGGCAAATTAAATTATATGTTTCAAAATAATTTTAATTATTACGGGATCCCACCAAAGTGGGCTTTACTGTTAAATTATTATTATTTCGTAACATAAACGGTTAAATACATACTTTTGTATGATTGGTTGACCAATATTGAATTTAATTTGGGTTGAAGGAGGAAATAAGAAGCTTAAATGTATATTTCTCCTCAAAGATAAAATTTTGTGTTAAATGTGCAAAATAAATTTAAATTCTAAGTTTAAGGCTTAAAACCATATATATATACTTCGGTATATAACAAGTTGACTTCATACATCGGTATGAAAATTCAGATTGCCTAAATTTAGATTTAAATTAAAACACAAAATTCAAGTGTATTCTTCGGGAGCAAATAAAAGGTTTTAACATATATTTCTCCTTAAGAATAAGTTTAAAAGGCCTTAAAGGATTTTCGTGCACTAACCATCAAGCAAATGGCCTTAAGGAAATTTGACACATTTTAAAGTTATATATGAAATGGGGGTAGGGTGTGTATTTATATATATAACTTTATATGTATGTTCATATACACATTAGTATACATATATACCCCATTTTGAAGAAGAAAATTTGTGTTGAAGTTATAAATTTTATTTAACTCAATATAAATGATTATAAGGGTGGAATAAAAGGTTCTTATATATATTTCCACTTGTTGTAATCATTTTTTTGTTAAATTCGGTTTAGTTTCAATTTCAATTTTTTTGGCACAATTATTATATATTTCGAATATAGAATGATTGGATCATCAACTCACCAATTTGGGTTTTCTTGTGAAGATCAGTTCTAATCTCGAAATATAACAAGTCGAATACATACTTTTGTATGAAAATTTTGATTGCCTTAATTTTGATTTTGAAGAAAAGTGGACTTGAATATCTCCACTTAAAGTATATTCATGTATTAAATTGCGACTTAAATTCAAATTTTGCAAAGTTATATATTTTTTGAAATGATTTCGTGCAATCATCACCTCGCCAAAGTGGGCTCTGTTGATTTGCATTATTTCATTTCATGAATATAAAAAGAATCAAATGTGCCCGTGATTTGCGTAAGAATGCTAAATCGGCCCAAAGGAAGATTACCGTTCTCTACCATTTCATGCGCACCTGTGGCAATAGACAAGGTGATGATTAGTGAGTTCAATGCATGCAAATTTAATTCTGCCCAAAGGAAGTTTTATTTTTGGCATGTTATTATTGTCATTGTCTGATTGCTACAACAAGATATCAGTGACTAGTCAATAGATTATCCAAAGATAAATATTGGACTAGTGGGGGATGTCTTGAGATGGGAAAATAGCATTAATTTGAATTTGTTGTTGTATTTAATACCCATATGAACATGTTATAAATTGTGTTCTTGTTCTCTGTTCGGCTATTATTCCTGAAAATTTCTTCTGCCATTCCAGAATATCTCAGGGGCACTATTTCAGATAAAATTACCACAACTAAAGAATTCCATTCTGACATTGAAACCAGATTTGTCAAGAGTGAAAGGGGTGAAATTGGTACACTCTTGACAATTCTAAATTCAATAAGGTATAAGGGTACGGGAAACATTAGGGAGCACATATTGAAGGTGTCTAATATTGCTTCAAGGTTGAAGGCACTTGAGCTAGACCTCTCTGAGGCTCAGCTAGTGCATTTTGATTTGATATCTCTTCCATCACAGTTCAACCAGTTTAAGATGAGCTACAATCTGAAGGATGAGACTTGGTCTCTGGATGAGCTCATCTCGCACTGTGTTCAGGAAGAGAACAGGCTTGAGCAAGGAAGACAGAAAGTGCTCATATGATCTCTACCACTAAAAGATTAGAAAGGTATGCTGCAAATTTTGGTTTAATTCTAAGTTAATTTCATGCAACCTTTGGTACTTATAGGCACATGATGGAAAGATTTGGTATAAACCATTCACATCATTGTGTCTATGCAGGATTGCCTAAGATACCAAACGCCAAATGATGGTGAAAGATACATCGATATGGGCAATGGCAAGATGGTTCAAGTAGAGGCACATTAAATTTAGATTATTTCTTTTAAATGCTAGATTGTATTTGAATTTTATGAGACTATTATGTACCGTTTTAACGGAATTTGGATTTCCATTTTTATTTTGAACAAATTCGGTAATAAGTGTTCAATTTTGAATGGAAAATTTGGTTGTCTCTTAATTCAAAATTAGTTTATTCTAGTTCTTTAAAAGATCATTATAATCTTCATTTATTTGGAAATGTTGCTTCATCAATAGAATTCCTGCATTTAAGTACATGTGTTGTAATGAAAGAATTAACAGTTTAGAATTCAGTTATATTTTGATTGCAGCTTATATCCTTATTAAAGTTTCAACAAATGAATCAATTGCATGTTTGGAGATGTCCAACTAAGGTAAGGCTTTATAAGCCTAATAAAGTAATAGGACATAATGCTAATGATTTTCTAATTTTGTTGAATAGTTTAAAGTTGATATTATTTTGTATAATTTTACATAATCTCACTGTTAAGTTAGTTTACGAATTAGGAAATGCACACCTATTTGAGGATGCTGAGTTTGAAGGGGGAAATTTAGTTAGTAACGTTATTCTTGAAGAGGATTATATCCCTACAGGTGTGGTTGGCATTGCTCAGGATGGTATTCCTGACATTGTTCAAGACACAATAAATTCAAGATAATGTTGCAATTCCTCCCATTCGGGAAATTGTTCATAAGGACAAACTCTAGCACCTCAAGTAACTAATTGCCATTCAGGAAAAATCCATTAAAGAGATGACAAGTTTACTGTTGACATTAGGATGATGGAAGTTTGACTTACATCAAGTCATAAAAGGTTTTACATCTCTAAATGGATTAATGCATTAATTAAGAAAGTCATTGAATGATACTTAAAATCTTTTCTCATCGCCATAAGGTTTGAAACCTATTGATTGTAAATAGTTTTTTTTATGATCAAAAGGAATTCAAAAGGGTATTAAGAAAAGATTTAAAGTGTATCACTCAAAGACTTTATACGGAAAATAATGCATTAATTGTAAAGAGACTTTCTATTCAGTTTTCATGAAAGACTCTATAAGGTTTATAATGGCATTAGTAGAGCATTTCAATATCGTTACTGATACATTAAATTTCATTAAGTGATCACTTCGTTCGGTTTTGAGATGATATTTAATGATGTTATCTAAGTTCTGTGGGAGCATGTAATTTATATAATATCTATGTGGTAATGAATGCTAAGTTCTGTGGGAGACAAGTTTAGTCTCAATAATTGCCCTGAGAATAATCTTCAGAAGATTTCCTATATCTCACCAATAGGGAGTCTAAAGTATGCTCAGTTTTATATGCATTTGGTTATTGCATATATTACAGGTGTTTTGGGCAGATTGTTAAGTTCAGGAGTTGACCATTTGACAGCAGCCAAATGTGTCATACGGTATTTATGGAGAACAAAAGGGTTACATGTTCAAGGATCAGTAGTCAAAAGAGTTTGAGATCATTTTGGTATACTGACTCTGATCATTTATTGGATGCAAAGAATGTATGAAAATCTATGTTAGGTGCCATCTACTAGAAGAGATCTAAATGGTCCCTTTATATAGTCTCTTCTGACATGGCTTTAGATTTCATATCGCATTATGTGACATCCAAATCATGAAATATATCTGCATATTTTGTCACTATGCTGCAAATTAGGGATGGTGTTGAAACACCACACAGTTTATTTAGTGACAATGAAGTCTGCAGTTTTATATTCCAGCAACAACAGGAACTCGACAAAGTTTAGATATTCAGAGATCAAGTTCCTAGATTGTTGATTAATAGGAGTGTATAATTGTCTAATGAGCACATCGGAACAAACCATGTAATTACGGATCCGTTATAGTAAGGAAATGTCTTCCAAAAGGTTTTATGAGCTAGCTACTCATATGGATGTCATTTCATTAAGAACATTCAGTTTTGTGGGAGTTTGTTCTTTTGGGTGCTCATATGATAGACAAAATTAAGTCTCCAGCTTAAGCTTGAGGTTGTTTTCTGATCAGAAATAAAGTTTTTGGTTTCAGTTCGGCTTCACTCCGATTTTGTTTTGTTTATGATCTCACTAAAGTTAAGGAGGATCAGTTGGAAATAGACATGTTAGATCACATTACATGTAATTTCCATGCTACACATCCACTTCATAATCCATGTCATTCTTTTGTATTAGCACGGTGACCACTGATGGGTCGAGCTGCAATTGCTGCGGCGAAGATCTCCTTGATCCCTTGCTAATATAATTGATGGACCGGATTGGTTTTTTTTGACTCATTAAATAAATGACAGTAAGTTAAGATCTTATTCGGTTGTATGCACAACGAAATATAATTATAAAGTTTAGCATATAGCCCAAGTGGGAGATTGTTGGAACTTATCCAACTAAGTTGGATCTTAATCCAACATTGGGCTTATATGCGATAAATAATTATATGGTGCTAACTGTCATATTAAAGCCCAATATATAAGTGATCTCATTTATTAAGTTAAGTGGGCTTAAATGAGTCATATAGGTTGTGGGGCCTTTATGTGTGGTGACTATTGGGCTTCAACTCGTTGATGGGCCGAGTTGGAAACCCTAGGGCTATGGAGGCTAGCCTATAAATATTAGCGGTCATGATCCCCGGAATACACGAACAAAGTTGAGCCGTCTTTTCTACGTCCCGTCGCTAGGAGAGAAACCGGGAGAAGTCTAAAGGGATTCTCCAAACGGTTGATTCGTGCTATTCTGGAAGATCGTCCGCTACGGTATCGTCAGGATCTTTCAGATTATTAGCGATGGACTCAGGTACGCTTCCGCTAAATCCGAGTAGGTCAATGATTTAAGATTCCGCATGTTTTATATCTAGATCTGTGTTATTCGGTTTGTACACATCTAGATCTTTAGTTTCTACAGGACGCACCAGGTTGAACCAGAGAATCTATAAACAGGTCCTCCCTCTATCCCTTGGAACACACTGACAATCCATCAGAATTTGTGTACGTAGGTTTACAGGGATTAAGGTAGAGAAATCTGTTTATTAACTAAGTGACATAATGTCTTCCAACCCAGGTGAACAGGGGCAGACCCATGTATCAGTTGCCCCCCCCCCCCCCCCCCCCCCATTTTTCAAAATTTACTTATGTATATACATGGTATATATGGCTGCAATATAACGTTAAGTAAATACATTTAGTTTTCAATTACACTATTATTTCTTTAGCATGCTGGTAGTGCATTCGCTCCCCAGGCAATGGTCACGAGTTCGGGCCTCGCTGTTGTTAGATTTTACGGAAGCCCCTTTTTATTTTCTGTTTTTAAATTAAATAAATTTAAACTTCATAACACTAGTGTTTAATTAGCATGGTGGTAATGCGTTCCCTCACAAGGCAAAGGTCACAAGTTCAAGCCTTTGTTAATTTTTATATATTTTTTGAAGCCCATTTTTTATGTTTTTAATTAAATAAATTTAATTTTCAATGACGCTTGTGTTTCATTAGCATGATGGTAGTGTGTTCCCTTTCCAAGCAGAAGGGGTAACGAGCTAGAACCTCTTTGGTGTTAAAATTTTTAGTTTTTCGTTTGAAGCCCCTTTTATTATGTTTTTCATTATATCATGGAAAATTTTCCTTGTATTTAAAGTAATTCGGTTTGAATCTTTGTAATTTATTTTCGTTCTCATGCAATTAAAACTTATTTTTGTTTTTTGGCTTTCTTACTCAACCCCTCATTCATATTTTTTTAATCAGTCGAAAAGCTGGTAAAATCGCGCGCGCGCGAGACCTCGGCCACCAGGGTTTTCTGGTGGCCACGCACGAAGCGAAGCGAGGGTGGCTACCAATCGGACAAGTCCGTCGGTTCTCAGGCATATTTTACATTGGGCCTAAGCAACGAATTTCATATCTACTTTGTTCACTTCGGCACCTCAAATAAACTTAAACGTAATGGAAAAACATCTCATTTATCTCTTTGAACATCATTGCATCTATGTACTTTATTTATGATTGCAGTTTGTATGTCTTCTTACAACGCTATCCGGCCTCCCGATCATCTAATCCTGATTCCGCTCCCACAGGTGAAGATTATAAATATGCAAGTTCCTACATTTAATTAATGCTTCCGCATTATGTATTAATTACGTTTACAGAGGAGGCACTGCTCCGCCCCAAAAATTTTGGGGGGGGGGGGGATGAGACTTGTTTAGACTTGATAATTATGTGACGTTTTGAGCCGCAACTTTTTCATCGTCTTGGCTTTATTCTTGATTCGAATAACCCTTGGTTTTCACGTGGGCTGACCTTAACATGTCTCAACCCTTTTCCAGCTTTCATCTCTCCCACCTTCGCAACTTTTTCAAGCCATTTATGCTTCAATTATCGCAGAAGAAATAAAATAATACTTCGTTTGTTGAAAACTACATGCAAATGCTAAAGATAACGTGCATAGAGGCAAAACACCTGTCACCTTTATTTCTAATTTTGTTTTTGTCTTGATTAGCTAAAATTAATTCTGTTGTCCACCAAAACTTACATTTTTTTGGGGTTTAATTTATTGTTTAGCTACTTGACGTCTCTAATCCCATCCACTCCTTCTACTAGAATGGCTAAGTCAGCCTTCAACAAGAGAAGTTTGAAGTGAAGAACCATTGCTTTAAACTATTAATGCTTGCTAACTCTGATTGGTTATAAATGACATCCCCCTTCCATACATTGATAGTATCCTCTCTGTTTTCGAAATAATGATATTCATGGTAAACATCTTATTTATATTCATCTAATCATTTAAAATGGCATCGTAGTTCCACACAGAGATCAGATTCGTTGATCATAATATTACCTCAGGAACAGTTATATCGATTGACAAAAACATTGAATTTGCGCCAAAATTCTCAGATGAAATTAATGATACCAATTAATTACAAAGGTTTCTTGATGCCCTTAATTTTCTAACAGACGACTGCAATATATCCAACGGTGCTGTTATGCTATTTACACAATAAATATTAAGGAAAAATATCTCCCCTTAAACCAGTCAACACACGGAACAGTCAAAAAGATCAAGCCTTTGGTCAAAAACAGCTACCTTGTATTCGCTTTTAGCCAACCCTGGTTGGAAAAATTATTGTAAAAAATGATGCATCCAATACAAGATATGTAGTATATCAAAACACTAGAAATTACATGTGCACATGGTGGACGGGAGCCGAAAAAAGCGGAGAGAAGCATGCATCAAAGTGAAAAATAAGTGTGGGCGTGTGTGTGGGCAACATCCGGGGGTAAAAATGTGAAAAGCAAGGGGCCTAAAGTTAAAACCCCGGGGGGGGGGGGGGGGGGGGGGGGGGGGGCAAAATGCAAAAAGGTCAAAAAAGCGTGCGTGTAGCGTCCGTGGGTAAAAATGTGAAAAGCGGAGGTCTAGGAGCAAAACATGGGGGTGCAAAGTGCAAAAAGGTAGATGGAAACCATGTAAATAGTAGATAGAGGAAGGGACTTCTTTGGTTTTCATGAAAAATCGATGGCAAGTATGCAATTAAGGGATTTGGGTGGGGTGGGGGTGGCATTGTTTGGGCCCACAAAAAACCACACCCCAAAGGGCACCAACACCCTCACACCCCATGTGGGGAGATGAGGTGGCAACCCCATCCACTCGTCACATATGACAAGCACTGCCCAGTTGAGTTTGTCCTAATAGGACAATGTCACGTATTCCTCTAGTAAAAAATAATCAGGAATGGCTATGCTTTTGGGATGAACCCCATTTCACTTATTCCTCTAGGAAAAAAATGTTATCTATTTTTAAATGTCTTTATAAATTCCTAGATGGTCTCCTAAATCAGAATTTTTAAGTGCGCTTGACTGCCATTACTGAGAATCATGTTAATGTTATGAGTGAGTGAGACTTATGGTCTCTCATCCCTCATTATCCACCATAACATCCCACTACGATGTAGTGGGGTGAACCCTTGAGCTACTATGTGTAACCTCTTATACTATGATTGAATAAAAGGATACCATGGGCTATTGCCATGGTTGCTCTTTCTCCAAACACGTTATTAGCACGAAGCGCTTGAATTTTTTTTTGAGCCACACCATTTTATTCCTCTTTCCCACATATTTTTCCCTCTTGCGAATGAATCTAGTTGTTGCGGCAAAGTTTTTGCGACGACGAGCGATCGATAACTTGCAAGGCATTGCGGGAGCGGTGATTTTTTTCTATCTACGGATTTTTTTGTTCTTCCCTAGATCATTGATCTAAAGATATACTTCTTTTCCCGTAGATATATATTATGGACCATAAAAAAAATTTTATTACATATGCAAGTTGCTTGTAATAATCAAATCAAAATACAAACAAAAACTATTTTTTACAAACAAAAAAAATATCTACATTATTGTCTTCATCTCTGTTGACAACCAACCCGCCTGAAGCGGCATGCCAAAGGATTTTCTGGACACCTAGGTCCTAGTTCATTTCAT